>CAJPEV010000528.1:88098-113177 GCA_905338385.1 Darwinula stevensoni
AGACCCCCCCCCCCCCCCCCCCCCCCCCCCCCCCCCCCCCTTTGAAAAGTGATGAGGCGAACCACGGAATTATGGTTACCTCATTCCAAACGCCCATTTAATTGAATCTCCTTTCTACGATTCAGGTGTTAGTGATAATGCAATATGACTTATTCTAGGCTGATTTAGAGAAGGTGCGGCACCTTGAATGCATCCGAGCTATCTCTTTCCGAGATGTTTGTCGTGCGCAGGTGGTAAAACAACGCGAACTGTTTCGGCAACGGATGGATAACGTGAACAGGACTTATGAGCTGCTTAAAAGGCTTAGCGGACTTGAGAGGACTTAGGATGCTTAGATAAGATTAGATGCTTAGACTGCGGAGGTGTAGAACAAGCCACATTCAAATCCAGAAATACAGAAAAGAAGCATGATTAAATATGGGCGAGGCTAACAATAATTCTGTGATCCGTCACATCTCTGCTGGCCAAGGGATGGCGTCTATCAATGGCACCCTCTGGTCTAGGAGGCATCAGCATCAAGACAACCGTTAAACTTCCTGCCGTAATACTCGATCAGATGCTGTGATTTCGCTCAAATGTGACTGTTCGCATGAGTCCATTTACATTGTGCAAGAAATCAGAAGACTGTGATCTTGCGAATTTTCACGAGCACCGAACGTGGGAGGAAGGGAGGGGGGAGGGAAGGAAGAAATGCGATGTATTTTCCCAATGGTCCCATGACTGATCGAAAGACACGAGTAACTGTTCTACCCTACTCAAAATGGCTATGCATGTGATATACTGTACACAGCACGTGTGCATGATACGATGCCGATTGTAGCCTCGAAATAAAATCCCCGTTCCAAGTTTATCAGCTGCGTTGCGGCAGATGATAACCGAGGATTTTTTTTTTCCTTCCGCCCTTCATCAGACATTGTTTGTACAGAGTACGCTTTATGAAGCAGCGAGATAGGCGTACTCATAACGGTTGTTTGCGACAACCGCCACAGTGGATCCCTTCCTTCCTGTTCTCATCTCGGCCATTCCACCGCACCCCGCGGATTTCCTCCTGCCTGCGTTCGAGTCGAGGAGATGAAATGCTTCTCATTCGGGCTCGGAGAAGGAAGGATCGAGTCGGGATGAGGTTTGTGCAGGAATCCCCCGATTCGTGCCGACCCGCATGCTCGGACCAACGTCAAAGAGACCGCGAATGGGGTGGCGGAAGCTGATATCGACTAGGGGGTTGGAAGCTTCAATAAACACATTAAATATGAAAACGTAGCCAAGGCCCATCCATGAAGCTCCATGACTCTGGGACGGAGTGGTCTATCGATTTACGTGCATGTAAGCTGCATACGTTTCACGTGCACGTTGTATATCCATCACCAGTAGCAACTTCACGTCCGAATAAAAAGCTCTATCAATCGCTCGTTCGTGGACAAGGAGAGCAGAGCAGTTGCATTACTAGGAGCAAAATTGTGCTAATCCGAAAGGGAAGTTTCGAGATTTTCTTGCATCAGAGTTGATTTCCCAGACGAAAATTGCGACGAAAGTTGTTGTCGACGAAATTCTCACTTTCATCAACGATGACGAGACGAAAATTGACGAATGACCAAAGTTCCCGTTTGACCGAGAGACCAAACTCGACAAAAGGTCTGGCGATTCTGGTCGATGAGACAACGAGAACGACGAAACAAATTAGCTGACGAAATTAAAACCACGGAGTCAGGACGCAAGGTTCCGTCCGCTGTGAAACCGATGGGGACCCAGAAAGCCTACCGATCGTTTGTGAATTCTATGTTGGTGGCTGTCCATGTGACGGACTGTGATCGCACTGATGACCTTTTCATCCGGTGAAGGCTAATCCACCAAGTTGTCTTGCTTTTATTATCGTCCTTTCGAATTTATCCTGAGATGGCATCAGCACAGCACTTCAGTTGCAGGTAAGTGCAGAAACGAAGATACCAAAACATAGAAAGTGAGAGAAAAATGTACCTTGCCATGTGATCGTGAATGTTTAGTTTTATAACTCAGACCTTAATCATCACGGAGGAAAGTGCGACAATATAATCGCATTCAAGGATGGCACTCAGCTTTTGAATGTGTAATGAAAACGTAACCGCTACGTATGTAAACCACTGCTTATAATTATTCAATGAATGAAGGGACCTGATTCATTGAATCGGGTCCCTTCGCGGGAGATTTTATCGCACCTGTCTTATTTCCCTAACTCAGGGGCGTGACCCCCACGATTCTTGCTGTTTTGTAATATAGGTGTGTTTTTTTTATTATTACAAATTGACAGTTTTCATGTATAACAATGCCAATTTTCTTATTGAATGCGCATCGTATGGTATTAGCGGGGATAACGATCGTGAGAATTCCCTTCTGCAGTCTTTTACGAGCCAACTTCAGTCCATAAGGCAAGGAAGGCGTTTCTCAGCCCTCGCTGGCGATCCCTATCATGGGTCTCTCCGAATTTGGCCGAATTACAAGCCATCGTATCTACAATCACCGGAAAGGGTTCGTCATCGTTAATAGTAAGATCCTCGCGCACTGCCATCAGCCGATCCTACTCGGTAACTTCGGTCGTTAGGTGATAGGGATGGCTGGAGGAGAGTGGAAGATTTTCGCGATGAGGAAGCCTTGAAGGACGAGATACTGAAGTTGGCTGCACCTCTCAGGGAGCACATTCCAGTCATATTGGTCACGCTGGGAGCCCATGGAGTCCTGCTCATAGATGAGGGTCAAGAACCGATCCTCTTTCCTCCTTTGCCGATCTTTTCTCCCATTAAGAGCGTCTCTGGTGCTGGAGACTGGTAAGTCTCGTGAACTCAAGTTCAAGTGCCACGGAGACTTCTGTCTATAGTGGAGGCAATTCACTTTCAGTTTTGCTGGAGGGTTCCTTTCGGGTCAACTGCGGGGTTATGGCACGAAAATCAGCTGCAACATCGGTCTGCAAACTGCACGGTTATCCTTGTCGTCTTCTTCGGCTGTGCCAGAGGACCTCACAAATGTAAACATCGCCTGGCCATGAGCTGTTGCTTCTTCAAGGATCGACTTCATTTCTGAAGAATCTACGCATGATTGGGTATAATATCGAGGTATAAAGCTGTCAATGTTTGGCCATGTGTGCAATCGGGACCATTAGTGCCATGACTTTCTCTGTAAACCCCCTGTGAAAGTTGATGAATAAATGTGCAATGTGAGAATTGATATTGGGTTTACTCATACATGACTTTGCTTCTGTTGATTTGTCATTTGTCACTATTGCATGTCTTCAAGAAAATTAGATAACAGCGAATGATTTTAATAATTTAAAACTGAATTGTCTTCTACCAGAATTTTCTTGGCGATAAATTCTATGTCCCCCTTTTCAGTAAGCACTTATAACCAAAATAAATTGTTCCATTTATAGTCTCATAGAATCAATTGTGATGCAATGTCACCTTTCATCAAACCCTGAACGATTTATTGCTTACACAAACATCAACATAAAAGTCTCAGTGGCATCACACATCCAAATACCAGTGAACTGTACACAGACATCAAAGAGCCTGTTCAAATTTATTCATTCCATAATCATGCCATTGATCACATTTAGAAGCATGACCCATCACACAAAGTACTCTTGGCTGGATGGCATCATGGAAATATTGTCACAGCTCATCCCGGACGTGCTTCATCAGGTATGAAGTGAGATCAGACAAATCCCGGTTCCCCTCATATTCTGAGATCTTTTCCCCGTTTCGGAAAAGCAGGATTGTTGGAAATCCATCAACCTTCAAAGAAGAAGTACATTGATGCTACAAGATGCTCGAGAGGACACAGACATATAGCAGAAAATTTAGCACATCTCAATCAGGCAAAATGGAAAGAGTATTATGTGTACTCACCTCAAAGGAATCACAGAGGGATTTTGAGTCAGAAGCAGTGCAGTCCACCTTTGCTATTCGAATTCCTTCCTTGCCAATGAACTTCTTGCCCAGTTCTTCCCAAGTAGGTGCAAGACGTTTGCAATGACCACACCTGCAAAAGAACCCTGATATTGGAATACATGAATTCAGTCATCCTTGGAGAGGGTTGAAGTGACTGACCAGGGAGCAAAGAATTTGATCAAAGTAACTCCATCCTTGACAACTTGAGCAAAGGTCTCTTGTGTTAATATGGGTACGACATCGGTTGCACCTTCTTCTGTGGAACTCTTTCCCTCTTCCATGCTTCCTCCCTTTTGTTTGTCCACATACTCCTACAAATCAGATGAGAAACAATCAGCTCCTTTCAAGTTAATACTCAATTGATGAAATAATTTTTTTACCTTCAATGCTTCAAGAGTCCTTTGTCCAGAGTACTTCTCTACTACTTTCCCATCCTCGATCCAGAGGAGAGTGGGATAGCCCTTCACCTCATGTTCCTGGCACAGAGGTTTGTGAGCAGTGCAGTCAATTTTGGATATCTGCACACTCTGGTCATACTCCAGGACCTTTCCCAGTTCATCCCAAGTTGGAGCCAACCGCTGGGAAAAGAGAAGCATGCAATCTGAAACTTTCAATCCCCTAGTAACAGGGAGTCACCATTAAACACATCCCTTGTCCAAAGAAATGCAATTCATTTCCTTACCTTGCAATGGCCACACCATGGAGCATAGAACTTCACAAAATGACTCCCTTTCTCAACAAAACTCTTAAATGTGTCTATAGTGAGTTCATTCACAACTTGCTTCTCTGCTTCAGGCACCTGAGGTTGTTCAGCTTTTTTCTCCTATTGGGAGATAAATCAAGACCAAGTGACATGACCCATAATTTTAAAGTACATTCCAGAGACTGCATTTCAAGTTAGGACACTCAATTAATAGGGCCTACTATTATTACAGGTCATCAATATAAATTTAAATAGAAGGCCTATATGTAAAAATTAAGCATAACCTTTGTTCAAACACACCTATCTTGGTAATACTGGCTCATGCATTATATCTTATCTAGAGAGGAGAAATCTTCTGGCTAATACTGTCTCACTGTGTTATGTTATCAGCTTTATTTTCAACATATGGAAGTGTTCCCTTTACTGTTATCAGCTTTTCCTTGCCACCTTGGCAAACCTACTTTCATGCCATTAGCATCAAGGTGTGGTCTACTTTAGGGATAACTTGAAAATTATAACATTTGTTCACCTCCTCTTTCTTCTCTGATGGTTCTTCTGCAGGGGTTCCCCCATCAAGCTGCTCCTTCAGCCATGTTTCAAGAGAAGCCAGATCCCTTGGACCCCTGTACTTAACTCCTGCATCATCTGCCTTGCCATTGAGAAACTTTAACCTGCAGTATTGAGGGAAGAAAATGTTACAGATTAAGGTGACCACCAATATACAAAAAAAATCTATTAATTTTGCATGGGGCCTGCCGCTTCTCTTTCACCTGACCTCTACTAGACAAATAATCTGAGAATATAGCAGATGGTTATTAGCTGCTTCATATTGATTAACTCTTTTCTGATTTGAATCTCAAGGGTACCTTTCAACATGTCCATATGTGCTTGGGAAAACTGCCTGATAATTCTTCTTAAACTCATTCCTCTGAAATTTTTTTGATTATTGCTCAGTAGTTGAAACAGAGAAATGTAAACCAACCAAATTTGGACAAAATGTTTGCTGAACCAACTATGAACAGCATTTGTTGTTGGCCTAAGGAAGCAAAAAATGGCTTTCACGAATTCCTTTGTCTCACTTAATGCTGCTCCTGTTCTTAACACGTTGACGACCGGCCTATTTTTGCTTGTCCGCCGCGTGGGACCACGCACATTTTTTTTGTCAAAAAATGCGTCCTGCCATCAGGACGCAGGGTCCCAGAAAACATTTTTTTTTGCCAAGTTTTTTTAAAATGTTGAATTTTTTGGAATTTTCATCAGTAATTACGAAATCAAACTTCTGGAACATTCTCAACAGTTCCAGAGGGTATTCATTGAAAAAAAATCTGCATNTTCCAGAGGGTAATCATTGAAAAAAAATCTGCATCCTGGCATCAGGACGCATTGTCGCCAACGTGTTAACATGGCACAGATGAAACTTAGGAAATGCCTCACTACACCTTCCTTCCATAAGTACATCAAATAAAATAACCCACAATCTCACACTCAAACTCACAAAGTATCTCATCTTGGAGATTTCAGTCATAATTACCATCCAACATTAATGTCAGACATCCCTGTGCAAGAGCAGAACAAAATAAATCAAGACTTTCATCGTTCCAGTATGATTTTAGTTAGATTTACCATAGATCTGCTTGCTTCTATTAAAAAAAAATTATTACACATTGATGCACCCAATAACTGTCAATAATCAAAATCCTCAAATTATATTAGTCCAATAGAAACAATGGAGTGAGGGGTGTAGCACCCATGCTTCTCCCCATTACAAATGAGCCAGATAGATATGAAAGCCAACACATCAGGTTAGTTTCCATAAGGAATGCTTTCAGGCAAGGTTACAAAGTATCACGGACTTACCCTTCTGATTGGGATAGTTGATGAAATTCCTATGATTGAATAATGAGCTACAAAGTCGAAACCTAAAATTTTTTTTTTACTGTAGAACATTGCATGTTCTAAACATTCCTAATTCCATTAGGCCCTATGCATCAATGCTGTATGACTCTACTAAATTAGGGGGATTTTCCTGAAAATCCTTGATTCACCCCGAGACACAATGTTTATAAAGTGCATTGATTCATGTGACAAGTGAGCAAATTTGATACTAAGAGGATACCTAACTATGCAAAGTTCTGAATCTACCACTGAACATTTTTAAAATAAAATATCAAATGGGTTCAGCTTACACCTATAGTTAGCTAAAGGATAGCTTGCACCAATAATTGCTCTTAACACTGGGCACAAATTCTATATAAACCAACCATATGACCTCACAGATTAGGTTTTTTAAAATTTAAAGAAAAGTAGAATCTCTAAGAATTTTAACAGGAGTTGAGTTGTTTTAATCATTTTCCCTCAGCACAACCATCATCATCAATGAAATTTGAGATGAAGTTCTGTTAATGGATCTAGCCCTGAGACATTCTATGAAGTTTTCACCAAAAGTGAAATTGTTAGATACCTTGAGTCCATGAAACCAATGCAGTAGCTTATAGAGTGGTATACCATCACATGTGCACATGTTATCATTAGGTCTATGACTAAGAGGTAAAGTAAATGAAAGTACTCATACATGATGATGTGATAAGGATAACATATGCCTAATACTAGGCTTAGCAGCAATTTTCATGGGGGGGGCAAGGTACTCTAACCTGTCACAATTCCCTGGAGCATGAATTTCACATTATAAGCCACTCCAAAGAGAATGCTCTCACGTGGGATATCCGGTGACTTCATGCTGAGCACAAAGAGCAGTCTCAACTGTGCAGTCGACCCGAGCAATCTTGATGCTGGCATCATCCTTGTACTTGGTTGCTAAGTCTTCCCATGTTGGGCTGAGTCGCTTACAGTGGCCACACCTAGTTTTGTAAGAATGGAGTACCAGTATGTTTTAAGCCAATAAACATTTCTTGAAAGACTTGCAAATATTCTGAGTTTTATGGGAGGCAATGATATTTTATTTCATCAGAAAATAGTATAACTATAGCATTCAGAGCAAACATCAGAAATCATTCAGAAGGGTGAAGTAGACCAATTCCTGAGATTCACAAGTATGCTAAATGCATTCAAGTTAAAGATCATGATATAAATGAGCTTAACTAAATGGTTTGAAAAGCAGCCTGAAACCATCAATGACATGGCCTAGCTGTACCAGGAGTGTTTTTCCACATCTGACTGCTTTCACCTATCAAATGACAATAAATTATACCTACTCTGAATATTTTCAACATTCATTTGAAACCTGATGATTTAAAAATCTTTGTGAACACGTGTTAAAGCATATATTTATAGCTCTTTCAGAGACTTGGTTGATGCCAGAAATAGATTGTCATCACTTAATAGGGTATAAGACAGAATTTAAATATCAACATAGAAGAAAGAGTCGAGGGATAGCCTTATACATTGAACCTTTCATCAACTGCACCCTTGTTGAAACGAAAATGGTGAAATGTGAACACATGTGCCACAATATCACAAAACTACAACCATTACTTTTCTCCATACATCAATTACAACAAATGTAACAACTATTTTGTGAAGGACTCAAAGTTCCATCAAGTACGAATGAGTATCAATATTTAAGTACTCCTTGCGGGGGATCTAAATGCTGATCAAGGGTGATGACGCCTCTATGCACTTCAGCTTCAAGTATGTCTATGCATAACGCAAATGGCCACGAAAACAGCCACACTAGTCGATGTGGAGGTCTTTCCAGAATGTCAAAGCTGCTCATGGTAAGATGAGAAGATAGATCAAGGTCTGATTGTGCAGTCAGGGCGTCATTTTGGCCCAATCAGCGAAACTTTCTTTGTTGATTAAGTGTTCTCTCTCGCATGGCAACCATTGAATGGCATCGCTCGCTCACCAAGGTGCGAAGAACATGACGAAATGCGGGTTTGTTGAAACCTCTTTGTGGAATGTTTCCGCATCGTAGAGGACGGCGGATTCTTGGCCCGAAACAACAGTAAAAATAAAACTAGCCACAAAAATCGCGCAAGAAGTAACTACTTTGGAACCCATTGTTCTAGGCGCCACCGGTGAGACACTGTGGACTGACACGCATCTGCTGCCACACCCACCGAACCGGCACTCACGAGACCAAGGGGCGTTGCGCACCGCTGATACGCATTCTCTTCGATAAGAACGTGTCACTTCAGGATTTAAAGTAAAGATTCAGAATTTTTGCTGTATGAGATTAGCATTCATATATGGAGATCAATGGAGACCGCCACGGCAATAATACACACACAGAGCAAGAAGGCGCCAAGTATGGTGCCACTTAGTGGCAGTTTATGGTATAAATAAGAGTCATGAGTGGAATCCCAGAGGCAATCGATATTGGTAGGAGGCGTAGGATTCAGTAACATACTGAGATAGCCGAATGTTGTCGACATGAGAAGGTACAGTAATTGGTGACCCTATGAGCGTAGCGTGGGACCACGAGAACGAGAAATCTGGAATCCTGTTACCATGGATTTCATCTGTCTTTTCCTTCTTTTTTTTTGGCTTCCCAGCTCATAATCCCGGCTGGAAATAGCTATAATTTCTGGCTGGACCCCAGCCGGAAATTCAGACCCATTCCAACTGCATAACAGCAGGAAAGTAAAATCAGACCCAGATTGGTTCCCAGTTGCAATATCACTGGCAGGACCGCCCAGAGGTTTCCAAGGGACCGGGGCAAATTGCCCCCTTTGCCCCCCTCCCCCTCCCCCTCTGGACGGCCCTGATCACTGGTGGAATGAAAATGTTTTTGTTGGTTATCCTTGCCGGAGATCCATCTATAGAAGCAACTGAATTCCAGCTATATAAAATTCTGACTGGAAATTTCCATCTGGAAACAGCTATTAAAACCAGCTGCATTCCAGTTGAAAATTTTCAGCAGTAAAACAACCTGTATCAACTATTTTCCAACTCTTAGCCTTGGAAATGGTCCGAATTTACAACTTTGGTCCAGCTGGAAAATTCGAGTTGGGATTTTTTGGATTCCTTTTTTTTAAGTAGGTGAAAAACGCTACGCCGTTCGTCGGTGGCCTTCGTAAGCAATTAGGCTTTCTGATGAGTTCTTACAAATTTTTCATGGAGCGGAAGATATGAGGGCACAGTTCTTGAGAGACTTTGGAATCATTTAAAGTGATTTCTCGGACTCCATCTCTCTTGGGAGAATATTGTAAATGTAGACAGATTGGAATTTCAAGCATGTTTGAATTGTCAATTGGCGTTGAGAGATCAACATGTTGGTATCCGTACACATAGAGTATTCATGATCTACCTCAAATGTTACAAATTAAAATGAATAATTAGTAACTGCGTTTATGTACACACAAGGAACTGCCATAACTTGGAAGTTCGCGATTAGCACTTGTAAGGAGCTCCTTTCGGTTAAATGCTTGAGATCGGGTTCATGTTAAGGTAATGAAACCGTTACCCTCATCATGAGATGTATACTGAATTTGGTTGCACTTAATGCCCTTTTCTCAGGTTAATTGTGACTCACCTTTTTTTTGTACATTTCTTTCATTCCCCCAAAATACAAGAGAAGCCCTTTCTGTTACATCTGGCCGGGACCACTGGGGAGCCGGAATAAGTATGGCAGCGTGCTTGTGACCCATGTCCATGGATTCTGTTCTCTAGAAAACGAAGGCCGATTTTTGGGCTTTACATTCTGAACTCTCTCTTCTGCTGGAAGTCACAGTGTAGGCCTACCTGGTGTTATAGTGCTGCAATTGTCATGCAGTATTCGGGAATCCAGATGGTTTTGAGTACGCCTGTCTCAAGATGACTTCTCTAAGGAATTCTTCAATGCATTCTACCAAGAAGAAAATTCAAGTAAGTTCGATATCCACTTGTTTCTTATCTTTAAAGAAATAATCTTGATGATGCTTTGAACGTAAAAAGGTATGGTTATGTAGGCGCTACAGATATGTTCTGGAATGCAAGCAAGTTGTGTACTGAATAAAACAGAGATAATGCTTCAGGACAAAAATAATAATGTGACTTGTGGTTTGTGCTTTCTGCAAGAGTGAACAGGAACCTCCATTTTAGTTCACCTATTGAGCCCTAAAGTGAATTCCAAAAGAATTCATACTACCTTTAATACAGCTTCATAAGCCAAGTGGCATTTTTCTCACAAGAGATGTTATCTCACCTCCCTGAGTGTGCTATAGAAATAATACTGCATCAAGTAAAACATGGTATGAATTCATTTTCAAGTTATTCCCAACTGCAGCGGGCATCAACAGCAAGCTGGCCTTGTGGCTTAAGGCTAAATCTTTATTTCATTTTTACTTGGTATGTATCCTGTTTTATATTCTTTCAGTTTCATTAGCAACATCATGAAAGTGGTTGAGATTTTCTTATTTTCATGATGTAGAACTAGTACAAATGAATTTTCCTGTTCCAGAGAGCATAGTGAATGAAGGTTAGTTTATTTAGCAAAGTAGATTCCTCGTGTGAGTACAAGCTGCTTTACCCCAAACTGATGAGCATTAGCTCATGTGAGAATTAATGTGTGATCTCTCAAGTGCTGTGATGCAATATCTTACTTTGTACATGAGGTATGAGTTATTTTAGTTTTCATAGTTACTTCTTACATGTTCATGCCATATTTACAAATACTCCAACAATAAATTTAAAAAAATATAGCATCAGTATGCTTAATTTTGGACCCATCAAGGGCAATCACTTTCCATGAGAGGTAATATTGATGGATGAAGTGGATTTCATTGCACAAATGGCTTTTTTTTTTAAATATATGCTCTTACCATTCATATCAATCCACCAGATGGAAGATATATCCAGGTGTCAGGTCACATGAAGTCATGAATTCATGGGTTGGCATGACAGAGCACTACCTAATGTATGTATCATTGATGACATGTGGGACTTTTAATTCCCAAAAAAAGGACACCAATCACATTCAGCCCTGGATCACACCCTGAATGACCTTGTGTAACATATATGTTTATATTTTTCTAGGTCTCATTTGTGATCCGCGATGAAGAGGAGAGAAGACATCGCTCTGGTGTTAACTCCCTTCAGTTTGATGCATCAAGTCATAGACTATACACAGCTGGGAGGGATGGAATCATTCGCATCTGGATGTGCCGAAATGCCAATGACCCATACTATGCTTCAATGGAGCATCATACTGATTGGGTCAATGATGTTGTGTTATGCTGCAATGGCAGGAACTGTGAGTTATTATCATTATCCATGATCCTTCATATTTTTGCTGTAGCTTCTTTATATTGCCAAGGCACCTCAACAGTGGTTTCCTTCTTTTGTTCCTAGTGATCTCAGCTAGTTCAGACACAACAGTGAAGGTGTGGAATGCACAGCGAGGCTATTGCATGTCAACACTGAGAACACACAAGGACTATGTGAAAGCATTAGCATATGCAAAGGACAAAGAGCATGTGGCATCTGCAGGCCTTGATAAGGCCATTTTTCTCTGGGACATCAATACTCTTACTGCCTTGACTGCACAGAACAATACTGTTACAAGTGAGTCCAGCAGATTTCATGAAGATGATGTCTTTTCCTTGGATTTGTTAATCAGTACTGTCCCATGTCCTTCCCAAGCATCTTCACTGAATGGCAGTAAGGACTCCATCTACAGTCTGGCAATGAATCCTTCTGGGACACTGGTAGCATCTGGTTCTACTGAGAGAGTGATACGTATTTGGGATCCACGAACTTGTGCCAAAGTTATGAAACTGAAAGGTTTGTTAAATCTTGTTTGCCATCAGTTGCCATTGAGACAGTGAATGCATTCTCAATGAGTATTGGTATATGCTCTTTTTTGTCTCTTCCCTAAGTCATTAAATGATTACCCCTCCATAGTTTTGTATTGATCCTGGTCTTCTTGCACAATACAGGTCACACAGACAATGTGAGGTCCCTTCTCATCAATAGGGATGGAACAATGATTCTGTCAGGAAGTTCAGATGGAACAATTCGCCTCTGGTCCCTAGGGCAGCAGCAATGCATATCAACTGTTCGTATTCACAGTGGTGGAGTATGGGCACTTCAGGTGAGGTGCAATAATTAAATACCATGAAGTCATTCCACCTCAAACATACCAAAGTTTGAATGGTTTTACATTTCACCATGTCAGAATTCAAATATATTTCATATGTTCCTATCTTGGCCTCTGTTTCATATTGGCTAACATTTTTGGCTATATGCTGCTGACTCAAAGTACTCTGTTTGCTAAATTAAATTTTTTCCAGAGATGATCAAATCCAGACCAATGACACAGTTGAGGTGAAATGACCCTTCTCACAAGATTTTGATTTCCTCAAGTGTGTATCTGTTCTGGAATTGTGTCCCCCCTGGGCTAAATTTTGTACATTGATGTATGATTGAATTTAAAAAAGATTATTGGAAAATTATAACAGTAGAGGCCTGGGTTGGTATTTCTGTACTATTGGATCTTTGCATTTGGAATTCAAATTCGGTTTATAGTAGTTAAAACATGAACTATGATTATCTTACTTGTTAAGCTAAGTTTTGATTGTTTTTTTCACATTTTTTTCATATTTTCAGGGGTTGCTTATAGGAATGAACAGTATTGCAATTTTTCTTGCAGAGTGATGACACTTTCAGTATGGTGATCTCGGGGGGGAAAGATCGATGCATCTATGTTTCTGATCCTCGCACTTCCATTGATGGAAATTCCAGTCGTCTTCTTTGTGAAGAGTCAGCACCTATTCTCCGAATGCTTCTCACTCCTGATCACAATTCTCTATGGGTGTCAACTACTGAGTCCCATGTTAAAGAATGGGTCTGTACCTTCTTTAGCTCAAGTTCTTTGTGTGACATGCCTATTTCTGAAACATTTTTTTGCTTTCAGGCATTAGGAAGGTTACTTCGGGAGAACTGGAATCATAGTGGTGGGAGTCTTCTTGAGGAACCATACATGATCCAACCAGAGAGGGTCCTAGAAGGAGGTCCTTCAATCGTTCAATATCACATACTCAATGATAAGAGGCATATCTTGACAAAGGACACTGATGGGAATGTTGCTCTCTATGATGTCCTCAAGGTATGAGTCAGATCAACTCCATATTGCCAGTTGAGGGTGATGTGTTGATATACTTGATGCTTTCTAACTCAAGGCTGTGAAAGTTGAAGACCTTGGGAAAGTTGACTTCCAGTCTGAAATTGAGAAGCACTTCATTCAAGTCTACATACCCAATTGGATTAGTGTGGACTTGAAAACAGGAGTGAGCCTTCCTTGTTTTTGCTCATCAGATTTTAAAAATACTTCTTTTTTTTGGAAGGTGCTTGAAAATATGAAATTGTATATTGTCGTTTGGTTTTACAGATGCTGTGTATCCATTTGGCCCAAGATGAGAATGACTGCTTTTCTGCTTGGGTCTCAGCCCGGGAAGCAGGATTTCCTATTGAAAATGGAGTTGATCAAAAAAGTATGGCAAGCTACCTTCAACTAAATTTTTCTTAGTTTTGTAGCCAGACCGTACTTCTTGCAAAGCCCATTGACTGAATTAATTGATACATCAACTCTTCAGGGAGAAGGGCAGGAAACCTGTTTTCATTCTTATTACTTGATCAGATTGGTAAAGCTCACCTCTCCTTAGGCTTTCAATATTCCCCTAAGGCAGTGAAGTATAAGTTTTAAATTATATATTATTTAGGACTGTACGAATGTATTGGCTATCAGCCATTGGTGTTGCACTATTGGCGCCATCGGCCTATGGCACAGGTGCCAGTGCCGGTGACCAAAGGACGGGAAAAGCGGGAAAAAAAATTACATGAGGGTGTGAGCGTGGCTAGGTGTTGGCCCTTCTGCCTCACTGAAAGCCACTCCTGTCAGCCTCTTCCAGACAAAAATATCAATTAGATTATATTCCAGCCAGATTATAGGAACCTGTGGAGGAAGGTAGTGGTAAAGAATGGGAAATTATTGTATCTCCATCAATGTCATGCTTATGCTAGGGATGTGTCCCTAAATGTGTTCAACAGCAGCAATGGGTAACAAGCTGACAGCCTTACAGAGAGACAGACAGGCTGGACAGGACCAAAAATGGTCTTTATCATTTCAAGGAGGCCTACCAAGAAGTATCACATGGTTTCAATGTAGATCTATTAGAATTTATAGGCTATTTCATCTACAGGTCACAATCGGCACTGGCCGATGATTATGAGAGAAAAATCGGCCATTGGCCCTATGGCCAAATGAGACCATCAGTACAGTCTTAATATTTTTATTCCTTTATGTTCATTTCAATGTGGAAACTGTCATCCGTGGCTATCTTCATCTCATTTTCAGGTTATCTTCTTGAGAATCCTCTAATGATGGAAATATACATTCAATGAGCATGAGAAGCTGGGGAGCATATTCAAACGTCAAATTCAAAATCAATATAATTTTGTTCATATTATTGTCAGATGGAAATGGAAGTGGATCACAAGATATCATCATGGAAAATATACACCATGTAGGGCAAGAAAAGCCCAACACTTTTAACATATATCTCAGCTCTTACTGCAGTTATTTTCATGAAACAGCAATGGGCATAGATTTCTATTAGCTCAATTTTCTTCAGAAATTTCATGAAAATTGGTTTTTCCATACCAAGGTCATAAGGCAATTACTAAAAAAAAATTGGAACTGGATAATAGACAGGGGACTGTAATCCCTTCTGAGTGACTAGACTCTTCCTACCTTGCTCTCATTCTCCTACTCAAACCATGGAAATATCTAACTAAACTTTGAGTCAGCTTTGTATCGATACTTATTAATTCATTGGTAAGTAATTGGGGGAAAATCTCATCAAAACCATTTGCATAAGAAGGTTAGCCCAAAAAAATGAATTTCAATGGAGGTGATGTTCTGTGTAACCTCAAAACTTATGGCATCTTATTTCGAGTGTGAAGTGTTTTCTCCACACCTCTACCACTACAGTCTCTTCTCCATTTTCAACACCCAACTGCTCATAGTCTTGCCTCAGCCCAGTGAGTTTGGATAAAATTTTACAGATGCATTGGAAATGCATTCATTGAAGCACTATGAAATTTTTGTGGAAAACAGCTCCAGTGGAAGCAGAAATGTATAGAGTAATAGTTGTTGGCTATATTCTGCAGTATCGTGGTGTTACTTTTTTTGCATTTAAGATGACAGAAGTGCATGATTGATAAAAGTTGCAAACTGGAAAAAAAAAAAGCTTACTCTACTGTAATAGGAAATTTGACAGCCAGCTAGGTTCTGAAAGGGATTCCAGTTTGATTTAACTTGAGTTTTTTCCAGATCTCAGACTTGAAAGAGAGACTCAGAGGTGTGAATACTCTTGTGTGAACTCTTCATTGTATAACTTTGAAGATTTTGAGAACCCCCTTTTCTTACAGTCAACTATGGTCTGCTGCTTCTGAAAGCTCTCCTTGAATATTGGCCCAAAACTATGACTGAAGTTGAAGAAGTGGGTCAGGGGGATGGAGATAAGACTCTATCTCATGGGAATAAATTCTTCAAAGTTCCTCTTCACACTCCAGTCATCATAAGGTTGTCTGACTCTCCTTATTCTAGTCATTATAAGTTTGTTATGCAAATTGACTCCTGTGAATAATGGGAGAATGCAGAACAGAAATATGACTAAAATAGTTGTTTTTATGGAAGTTTACTATATTATGATGAATTTATTTGTAATCATTGTTTTTAGTGAAGTGGGTGGTAGAACACTGTACCGTCTTTTGGTGCGAGATGCTGGTGGGGAAACAGAAGGGGTCCTGCTTAGTGACACTGTCCCTCAATGGATACTTGATACAGTTGTGGAAAACAATCTCCCCAGATTCATCAAAATCCCTTTCTACCTTCTTCCTCATCCCTCCTCTGGCATCAAAGTCTTCAAAAAGTCTGTCTCTTATGCTCTGCCTGCATATAGTGTTTTCCTTGAATATTTTAAATCATATTGTATATGACTGAGCTTGTGATCTTTCTCACAGAGACCGGTTAATAGCAAATGACTTCATTCAAGTGAGGAAAGTGATGGAACATGTGGTAGAAAAAGTCCTGACGAGTGGTACTGCTGGGACCCCCCAACAGACTGGAGGAGTGACTCCATCCACCTCCACCAATGAACGGGAAGAGGACAAAACTGATTCCATATCGTTACCTGAAGAGAAGGTGGAGCTGCTTTGCAATGATCAGGTTGGTCTCCTTGAGCCTCCTTCCATATTGAGTCATACTTTGATTTCATGCAGCATTATGACTTTTCACAGAGACTTGATCCCAATATGGACCTGCGCACTGTGAAGCATTTTATATGGAAGAACATGTCAGGTGATCTGGTTCTTCATTATAAACCCCTGAAGTGACCCATACCCACTTCCTGCCCCCTCCCCTTCATTGTGACTTTGTCATTATGAAACTTGTGATATTGTTAAGACTTACTGCTTAAGCAATCCTGAAATAAAGTATAAGTTACATCATATAATTCTGTGTTTCCTTATCCATCCTGCTGTAAACCCTATAATTTTTGTCTTCATTCCTATGTGGGACTTGAAAGGAATGGGTTTCTCACTGATAGCCCCATTGGAGATGAAATCTCCACATGGCCCATCACCCATGGGGAAGGCAAATGCTGCCATGAGAGTACAGGGGAATTGAGTGGGAAACATGAACCAGCAATCTGTAAACTTTGTAGGTTCTTTTTGCTTCACCTGCATGTAAGCATGTGCTATTCTCTCCTTTGAAAGTGACTGGCTCCACCTGAACACAGAGTCTCTTAACATACCTGCACCTAGTAAAAACACAAAGGTTTAAGATTTAATTCAGGGAGCCCTTTTGGGTAAAAACATTGTAAATATTTTCAGTTAAGTGCGTTCCTAGTTTTCACCATAATAATTGGTGCATCTGACATCCATGATTCCTTAAAATTGCACACAAAACAACTAAAATATTTCATAATGCTGGCTTTTAAGGTTTTATTGTGTAATTTGTTTTACATAAAATGTAATATCCTCTAATGGGATGGTACAGTCTATTCAGTGTATGGTATGGGTATGCCTGCATGTTTTTGACATGACTAGCTGTAATGTAACTGAATATTTAGCATTTTATCAATCTTAGAGCATTAAATTTCTAATCATTATTATATCCCTGACATATGAGATGTATGGATCATTAAGCATTAATGATCAATAAAATTTCTCAGTAATAAATCCTTCTAGGTTGTTTGATAGAACTTTTTCATTGGTGTTAGTATTTATTATGATTTCAAATAGTTTTCTTCTTTTGAATGCACTTAGAGAAACTTATCTGTGCAAGCCACCATTGAAACAAATTATGGGAAGAGTTAAGAACTTTGAAACTTTTCCATATCATTTTGGATGTAAAGGGAGGAGTGTTAGAATAGACAAATGTTCCTACTTAGAGTAGTCAGTCTTTAACTGATTGTGAAAACCAGTGATGGTGATGAAAATCAGGAGAAAACTGTACATATAATATGGAATTTTGTTATGGTGTATGAGATTTGATTACATTATCTGGCAGATAATAGTAACCAATGATTGCAATAAGTGGTGTCTACTGTATCAGTCATGAGCACAGAGAATCTGTTTGCTGCCCCTATGGCCTCCTGTATGACAACAAAAGGCCCTGCCTGAAGTGGTGCACTCATGTGTGATGCCTGAACCAAGCAAGCAACCCCTTCCTGCTTTGTACCATAATGAATAAGTCAAATTTCTTGTGTCTGTCAAACTCCCAGTCTTTAAAAGTAAATTCCCATCCAACATTTGTCATAGGAGCCTAATATTCCAAGCACACATACCCCAGTATCTGTGTTATGAAATGTCTGTATTGCAGTTTGCTTATGTAATGAATCTTGGGAGAAATTTATCACTTTCCTGTTTGTTATGTGCCACAACCAGGTTGATAGTACTGATAGTTTGCAACAAGAGAGCACATACAGAATACTCTTTCTGCTTGAATTTTTGACTACTTAAAGGGGAAAAATGGAATTTGAGTACTGAAAAGGTTCTGGTAGAAAATGTAGCTAATTTTTCAATACTATGATTTGGTTCTATATGGTATGGTTGCTGATAAAAACATACAATAGTGGTTTAGAGGTAAATTTCAAGGAAACTAATTGGCCAAAAACAGAAGAAAAAAAAACACTTTTTTTTTTCATTCTACCATCAGGAGTGTAAACACTTGTGTCTATAAAGTTTTTTTTTTCCCAAGAATAAATGACATTCTCTTTAGGATAAGTACATCAATTTACTGCAAAAAGTTTTCTATGGACAAGTGGGCTGACACATGCACATGTTTTTCATTTCCATCCAATCGTCCAACCTATATTTACACCCCTGCTTCATACTTGTTCATCAGCTTCTGAGTCTTAAAACTTTCAGACTGGAAAAGAAGGCACTATTATTCATGGTACTAGTAGAGGTTCTAGAAATTATGCCCCAAGTTCAAAGGCTGGCATCTTGAAATTAGATCTTAATCCCTAAGGTCACTTTTCAACTGTGCAGCTTCTAAGGCAGTGTCATCTATCAAATGGGTTCAATATAAAAAAAAATTGAAAAAGATCAGAGAGAGTATTTACTGCAATTCATTTTTGCATTGTGAATTTCTAGCATAAATTGTAAATATGACAAGGCCACATTTTTTCTTGATGGGCACTCATTAATAGATTTCTACTATGCCCTGCAAACCCACCCTGAGGCTAGGGATGAGCCTCTTTATGCAATTGCCCCTTATGCTTGTGTAGATGGCTGTGAAAGGTTCACGTTGGAGCCAAGAGTATGTGATAGCGGAGCACAAGGAGCTGCAGGCCAGTTGCCTTGGGATCGACCGAAATGGAATGTTGGCCATATTGGCTGGTCGGCGATGCCTTGCTGCCGTGCCTCTCTTGGATCCTAATGAAGTGAGCAAGAAAGTGAGCCGACCTGGGAAATGGGATGTCTCATCAGTTGAATGGAGCCCAAATGAGCCCATCTTTGCCTTAGCATGCAATCAGGTGATTCCTATTAGATTCCTCCAGTCAATTGAAACTCTGAATTCATGCAATGAAGAATTTGATCATGTGACAGGTTGCAGAAATATGGGAGTTCCAGGACCAGGAAATGAAGTGTAGGTCCCAACTCCAAGGTCATACACGTGCCATCACTGACCTGACTTGGAGCTGGTTTGAGCCTCATCTCATTGCTACATCTTCTATTGACATGCATGTGTTTGTCTGGGACATCCGGGAACCCAGAAAACCACATCTTTCTCTCTTATCCATTTCTGGTGCTTCCCAGGTCTTTTGCCAGTTTTGCCTCCCCTCCAGGAACCTTTTATCTTTCTGTTGTCATGGAATGTCTGTTTGGATTTAGGTAAAGTGGAATCCTCAGCAAAGCCACATGCTAGCATCCAGTCACGAAGGAGACTTACGGATCTGGGATTTACGACAGCCTTCTTCTCCTGCCCAATACATTGCTGCTCACTTATCAAAAATCCATGGACTGGATTGGAGTCAGACCTCTTCTCTGATTGCAACCTGCTCCCAAGACTGCACAGTGAAATTGTTTGACATCCAGCATCCAAAAAGGCCAGAAGCCTGCATCAAAACCAATCATCCTGTGTGGAGGGCTAGGTTTGTATCATCTTCAGTAAACAAATGAGTTGAGAACACACTTTGCAAACCTTTGTTGTGGCATTAGCCAGGGAAAGTTTTCGTAAAAACTTATTCCTGAAGATATTTGGACTTATTACTGATATTCTCTGATTTTAATAGATAATAATAGTGTCCTGTTTTATCTCTCAGATTTACTCCATTTGGCCATGGTCTTGTGACTGTGGTGGTACCCCAGTTGAGGAGAGGAGATAATTCCTTACTCCTTTGGCATCTGAATGATCCCCTTGCTCCTGTACATACCTTCATGGGTCACACAGATGTTGTTCTGGACTTTCATTGGAGGTTAACCTCACCTCCTGGACAGCCTCCTACTCTGGATGGGCACTATCAACTTGTGACCTGGTCCAAGGATAATACCCTCAGGTCACTTCACTGCTTTATGCTGAATCAGTAACTTTTACTATTTTCTGTTTCCATCTCTACAAGTTTCTTTTCTTCTTCTAGGCTGTGGCATATTGATCGTCACCTGCAACATCTTCTAAATCCAGATGACGATGTAGAACATGCTGATGAAATGAAGGTCCTGCACCTGTCTGAATCTGTAGACCTCCCAAAAGTACCAGTGGTAGAGCGGCCAGCAACAAAGACTCTGCAGCAGGAGTTTTGTTTGCTGAATGTGAATAGCCCCATGATATGTGTGGAAGACATGGATGCTGCAGAACGCAAGTGCACAATTCAAGTACATGCTGATGACCTACTAAAATTCACCATCCATGTCTCCTTCCCTCCTAATTATCCCAATAATTCCAGTCCAACATTCCACATATCACATATAAGTACTGCAGGGTTACGTCCAAAAATCCAAAAAGTTTTGGCAGACACTGCATTACATCATGTGCGAAAGAAGCGAATATGTTTGGAGCCATGCCTTCTCCAGTTGCAGTCATGTCTCCAGGAGATCTTATTTGAAGAAGGTACAAATTCTGAGGGTGCTCGCATGGACCTAAGACCTGTTCCTGACCTTCTGGCCCAAACTCTAACCTATGGCTATCATCAAGATCTGACCATTCCATTTCCTCGTACCTCAGGTGCTCGATTCTGTGGACCAGGGTATCTCATCTGTTTTGCCCGACCTGGGTTCTTGAAAAAAATTGGGCCTTCCTCAGTGGAAGGAACTCCAAGGTCCCTATCAGCCCTAAGTGGCTATCTTAATAATGCCAACCTCAATGTAAACAGTAGTGGGTTCTTCTCTAATTTTGATGCAGGCCGGAGGACTCGTCGTAGCAAACCAACATCAGACCACAAAGCCATGGGGGTTGTGTATGTTTTTGATACTCGATCCCTGCTTCCCATAAACAAAGAGTTAGCAGAAAAATATGTACTTGATGCTGCAAATCCTGTGGAGACATGTCGAGTGAATGCTTCCATCTGTGCTAACATGGGAAAGAGGGATCTCTCTCAAGTTTGGAATCTGGCTGCTGAAGTTGCCACATCCATGACGTGCCCCCAAGATACAATCAATGATCGACCTCTTGGCACACATCCTCTAGGGCGAAAACTCCTAGATATGCTGCTTTCCTGTGCCATTTCCCAAAGAGATGTTCAGACAGCAGCCATGCTATGTTGTGTGTTTAGTCCTCTCTCACATTATGAAATTGCACCTAATAGTGATGTGATTTTATGTGCATCAAATCATGGTGGAAGCATGCCGAAAATCCTCTCCTCACCCTATCACACAATCCATGATCCACTTGAACCAGCCCTTCTCAACTTTGAATCTTCTGGTCGACATGCACGTTCCAATTCACTTCCAGACACATCAATAGATGAATTGAGTCATTCTGACACAGTGGTTGTGGAACTGACTCATTCACGGGATTCTGGTGTATCTTCTCAGAGAGCCCTCCCAGACCTACTTGATCCAGAAGCAACTGGAATGCATGATTCCTTGAAGAAGTTTTATGCAGAGATCCTGTATCGATGGCAGCTGCTGCCCATGAGGGCTCGAGTCTTGAAACTGATCTCCTCTCCTCCGACAGAGCAGCAATGGACACTGAGGTGCCATTCATGCTACAATGAGGTCCCAGGTGCACATTGCAACTACTGTCGGCTCCATCTTCTCATCTGTGTGGTGTGTGGCACCCGTGTCCGAGGACGTGCTCTCATTTGCATGTATTGTGGCCATGGAGGACATGCTCTCCACATGTTTAACTGGTTTGACAAGTATTCCTTCTGTGCTGCTGGTTGCAGCTGTGATTGTCTTCTTGCCATGGGCATGAGTAAAGAATCGCTTGCTAAGTCCAAGTGAAACCAGTCCCTCCTGGTGTCAGTACAAACAAGAGAATAGAACCCTTGTCATAAAAGTAATCTCATGTTGGCCAGCCTCTGATGATTCCCTTGGGTGAAAGCTTCATTTCCTTTGATGAAAACTATATTCCTCACAAAATGCTGGTATACCATCAACCAAAGGTGCTTTATCTCTTAAATGGTGGTGATATATGAATATAGATGTGATGGCTTTTAAGACATAATGAATACTCATTCTCATTCTGTTGGATGAGGTCTCCAAGGTCCCTTGTACAAGGGCATTATATTAGTTCATTGGCTTTTCTTCCAGAATTATACTTGATTTGTTTCGCTGCACTGGATTAAAACTTGTCCCTTACATTTGTTCCTCTCTGTTTGAAGTGGTTGGATGGTCACTGTTTTCCTTTTTTTGTTGAAGTTTTTTCTGATACCTTTCACTTCTATGCTGGGATAATGCTGTTCACATGGATGAACAGCACTACTAGGCAACAAATCATAATATTATTATTTTCTAAAGAATGGAACAAACCAAAAAAAATTTTTTGCCTTGATACAGTGTTCCATGATTCTAATGTAAATATGGCCATTACTTATGTATGGGTTGAATATTTCAGAAAAAGATTACCATTTCCTTTTCTGAAAAGCACTCAAGGCTTGTGAAGGGCACTTTGTGCAGCCATCAAATATCCATCACTAAATCATTCAACCTACTTCCAAACAGTGGATTTTTGTAACATAATCACAAAATACTGCCTTGAAATGATGCTCATTATTGACTAAAAATATTTTGCTGTTTTGTCATGCTAATACCCCAATGGATTATATGGTATCAAGTAAAAATAAAAAATGTGAGTAAGAAGAAATGTAGTTCTACATCATCATATCATGGTAACAGAGGAATGAACATTCTAACACTCAATTGTAGTTCAAGCATTATTCCAGAAAAAGTGTCTTTGAACTTTTATCCCCTCCTGCATGTTTTTTTTTGTTCTGAGGAAAATATGTATCTGTATTTGCACAATTATATTTGTATTCAGTGTCATTCAGCAATCTCTGAATTGGTATTTCAAAGAGGAGAAATATTTCCTTCACTAACTCATCTGCTAGTAGATAAGAAGTTATGTCAGAACTACTGATATCAATAAATGTGATGGCCGCATTCAAATTCTGTGTGATGGGTAATATCCCATTCTGGAAAAAAAAAAGAGTGCATCCCAAAGTTTCTTGAGTGAATTATCCCTTTCTTTTCCTTATTCATAATTCCATGCCACGATCTTGGCCAATTCTAAATCATTGGAAAGCTTTCTTAATCTTATTATATTCAGTATATATGTTATGATGGTTGCAGGATTTTTGAAAGATGACTCCTGCCCCCAATTTTTTTCTGAATCATTTACTTTTTTTTGGAATGGTGCATTTCTTGTATCACAATGTGAGGCTCTGAGATAATTTCTGATTTTGTACCTCCTTCATGAACTGTGATGAAAATGCATTTCTCAAAGGAACCTCCCTTGTATTCATTTCATTGAGAATACCTACCTGGTGTAGCAGTGAGGGCAACTGATCGAAGAGGAGCCCTGCCTGGCAGGAGCCAGGCTTGCTTGAATTATAAGTTGTGCCTCAAAAATATTGCCCTATAGGGCCTCTTCTTTTCCTCCCAGCATCTCTTGGTACACTTCCATATACAAGGGATTATAAAATACAGAGGACTGGTTTTGTAATTCCATTCCTTGATGTACAGGTGCTAATACTTGAGGGAATCTCCTATTAGATCTTGGAGGTGCATGGGCAAACCTTGGTAGCTTATTAGCTTTATTTATTGCTTCATCAAAAATTCTGTTTTTAACAGACTCAGACTGAAAATGATTAAGGAAACTTTAAAAAGCAATTTAAACATTAAGGAGTACCATCAAATCTTACATTAAAGTGGGCAAATGTACCATATCCCAGGACCCTCTAGGGTAGCAATTCCCAAACTTTTTACCTCTGCATACCACTTGCCTCCAGGGTGCATGTGTAGTGTACCACCACTTGTCCCAAATATGCATATCCCACAAAGTATACAAGACTAGTACATTATTATACAAGCTTTTTAAAAGACATCTGCTTGGAAACCTCTTGCATACCACCAGTGGTATGTGTACCACAGTTTGGAAACCACTGCTCTAGAGCATTCATGTAATGCAAACAATTCCCAGAAAATGAGACCTTTACCAGGTGTGATCCAAGGTTAGATCAATCATAAACATCAATTGGAGGGTGAAATGTGGTGAAAATTGCTTGAATACTTCAGTAAGAGTCAGGTTCACAGAGAGCTTGTATATTGTCACCCTGAAGAATTTTCTGGCCTTTTAATTTCATTCTAAACTGTTATTAATGGCTGATCTGATCATATCAGCCATTAATCATCTTCAGGGATGCCCAACGTTGACATTGGGCATCCATGAAGATCTGCCTTTTTGAACCATTTGTATCAGGTTGTAAAGGTGAAATTTAGACATTTCGATTTTTTCTAGAAAAATCTGGAAAATGTTAGAACTTTCTATGTAGGTGTATAAGTAGAGTGAC
>CAJPEV010000529.1:0-113066 GCA_905338385.1 Darwinula stevensoni
ACTGTAGAATAAGTCTGATCAGGTGTGACAACCACAGTGGAAGCCTCTACAAGCACGTGCTTCTGAGCAGAGGGCGTGAGCAAGCGATTCTCAACTTTCCTTCCTGCGCAAGGAGTAACTGCGAACCGTAGGCAAGCCTACCCTCACTCATTCCAGTGTTGTGGTTCTCTTCCCTTTCTCCCTCCTCTCGTTCCTGCATTGGACCCGTGGGAATTCGAGCCTAGCCAGCGTAGGCAGGCAGCGCCGTGCCTACTCTGGACGCATAATCTTGTTTTGCTTTTACCTTGCAATGGAAAAAAAGTATTTCCAGCTGTGCTAATCGAAGAATTAAGTAGCAAATATTAATTTGAGAATCTGATTGAGGCACTGTCTACCCTGCCTACCCTGACGAGCCGCCACTTATTGCTACTATTCTTCTACTCAAGGATAAGACCATAAATTAAGATCATCTGCGTTTGTAATTGGATAAGACGGTGTGGTAATATCGCGAAAGCCATGCATCGAGAGGCAGAGAAAGAGCTAGATGAGTTCCACTTAGTTGTCTGATACCTCACCTAAACGACTTACTTAATACGAGAAGTAGGGGTGAAAATGATTTATGCGGAAATAAGGAGAAATAATGTGTGTTTGGAGATAAGAAAATATGGCGAGGGCTCGTGATTCTGCGGCGCACGAAGTTGCTTCAACTTCCTTAACTTATTAAGGAAAACTGAATATTCCTGAACATCGGGCGTGTTCCTGTGTTTCCCGTGTTTTTTTGATAGGCCTAACCAAAGTCTTATGAATGATGAAGAGAAGTAATGGTTCAGGAGATTTAATGACAGGCTGTTCATATGGTCACGTCTATTATTGCCTACTATGCCTACATCACTTTGGTGGGTCCATGTTCAGTGATTTGACCTTTAATATGTAATAGCATATGTAAATTAGGCATGAATTATATTTCCACACTTAGGTTTTAGGAAAAGCTTCTGATGCTTTGCTAAATATAATGAATCATATATGAAAGGTGTTTTATGCTGTCAGGAGTACAACTGATGCGAAGACTATTTGCATAATCTGGGACAGAAAGAGAAAGAATTTCATTGGTTCATAATACTCATCCACATCTCAGAGAAATAGCAGGAGATGAAGAGTCACTGAGTGACGGTAATTAAAGCTGGACATTTTGTCACATATGTGCTAATGTGGTGCCTCCCATCTGCCACTGGTCTCTTAAGGAGGAGAGTAATTTTCTCTGCCAAAATGCCTTCCACCAGAATATGCAAGGCGTCATAGAGTAGGTCCCTGGAGATGGAGGAAAATAGTATCTCAAGAATAATGATTCCACTCTAAACACCAAAATCTTTTGATGAGATCTTGTATTCAACAAGAGCTTGTGGCCCCTAGTGCAGTTGCAAGTTGTTTATGATGTGCATCTATGCAAAGAGGGCACTCATCACGTGAGTGAAACTGACTCGTCTCAATTAGGCCAGTTCTGCATGACTGACAAACAGATGGAATGAAGCATTCCTTGAAACCAGCAATATTTTGGTAGGCAAGTGAATGTCCATTATAGTCAAGATTCACCCCATAGAAGGTTTTCTCTCTTTGAGTTGTGGCAAATTTAATTCCTGAAGTTGCAGGATGGTGGACTTGAAGTAATTAACAGCTCAGCCTTCAATTATGTTAATTTCACAGCATTAGTGTGGTGCAAGATGCAAGGTGCAAGGTCAGGTGCAAATGCTTCAACTGAGAACTGTGAATAAGTGGGACATTCAAGAAAGAGATGCAATATCCAAATGCTTTTGCGTAATTTCTTGGTCATGTTCAATATGTCATTTACTGTCTGAAATGGAAATGACTGCTTTCCGAAATACCACATGACTGCCAGGTTATGGTATCTAATCAAAACTCTGGTGATTTGAGCATTCCTGATCATTAACAAGTATTAGTCATTTTGACATTTTTAATGGTGTTTGTGATTTCTTTTTGAAAAAAATTTTCCTCTCTTAGGCATTTTTGCTGATTTAATCTATTCACGGTACTTTGAACTCTACCTGATGATTATTTCAAGGCAGAAAGCCAGAATATGTTGTACCTCTGACAAAGTACAGCTCCTTTTACATTTTACAGTAATATTCTCTTAAGTAAAAAAAAATGGAGAATACATTTTTTTAACTAATCAAGGCAAAAATATGTCCATTTCACATCCTCCATATTAATGTCAATTTCTCTACAATTATTGAGAGAGGCGCGCCCATGAATTCCAGCGTGACAGTTTGAAGGGAAGACTGAGTGTCACTCTCATTCAGGCGTGAGTGAGCGTTGAGAGTCAAACTTATTTAAGCGCGAATGAAAGTTGGGAGTCACTCATTTAAACGTGAGTGAACGATGCGAGTCACTCTTATGTAAGCGTGAATGAACGTTGAGTAGGGATCGGTAAAAAGCACTCGCATTTAAGCTTGACATTTTTGACAATTTTGTCACGCTTAATTAGCGCTCCTTGTGTACGTAAGAGTGTACGTAATTTCCAGTAAATTGACGTAATATTCAAGGCCGTAACATGAACCGGAGGTTCCCAAGTGAACCAACATTTGACCACGTTGTAGCATTTGACCTTATAACCGAATGAGGCGAAACTCTACATATTCGGCGTTGGGGGTGGAATATATTTGCATTCCAATTTTCATCATGATCGGATTTGGTGGGGTATTTGCCCATAGATAGATTGTTCATGATGTGGTAGTGATACGTCATAATAGGCGACATAATGGAGTAATAGAATTCCTACTCGAAGTTTTTCATTTTCAAATGACAGTTATTTTCTCTCACACAGTACCTTCAAAGTTGAGAGTCGACAAATTTGTGATGCAGTTTATGACAAGAAATAATCGTCGACAAAAGTTGAGACCACATTCCGTAAGAGACGCTTTTCCTACACAGGCGGTGTGCTTAAAAAATGAGAGTCGAAACATATCCTACAATGGGTTCACATCCTTAGAAACATAAAGTATCGTTGACACATGTTTCAATGAGTGAAGAGTCAGGATCGAGAAATGATTGCTTCTCAATCAATCGGCCTTAAAATGGCCAAAGAAATTCCACACCCGATTACCTCTATCTCCAACTTCCTTTTATACAATAGCTCCGCCGGAGTGCAAGGTGACCATTGAGGGTTGGGAGTATGCAGGAAAGAAGAACATGACAGACGGGGGTTTCCCATGTCTCCACTGGGACGATGCCCATCGTAACCCAGCAATTGCGTCGATGGCATTTCCTCTCGACGCGATTGCCGAGGGTCACAACTATTGCCGGTTCCCGAAAAGCAGCGATGCGTTTGCAAACTATGTTCAACAAGGTCCCTATTGCTACCATAGCACTAACTCCCAAAAGCAATTGCTTGATTATAGTCTCCTAGATGCTTGCGATATCCCCCTGTGCCCTATGAAGATGCGACCGAGAAAGTGAGAGCCTCCATAACAATGGAAATTCACAATCAATGCATAGTGTATCTCAAAAGAGGTAACGCTGCAAGTATTGAGTTTTCTTGTACCATATTAAATTAGAGTGAAAATATGCGTGGCTGTTGAAATGAGAAGAGATGGTGCTTTCGACTGCTAAAGATTTCACGAAGATCAATGAACTCAGACGTGAGATGCGGAAAGACAAACTTTACATTAGCAAAATTCATTCATGCTGGTGAACCGCAACGAGCAAGCAATGTAAGAGAATCCAATACCTGAAGATTCAGGGAAAAATTAAACTGGCGAAACTGGATGACTCCAAGTAAATGGCATGATTAAGCCTTCGTCATGGAAGCTACAGCGAAACATAGTTTCAAGCCCAACGCAGTCACGTTTCAGAATATGAGCAAATTCCACATTCTATTTATTCAATTGTGAGGTAGTCACTCTCTCCACTTTGTAGCTGTTTTTCGTGTTGTGTGTTGTTATTACCCTTGGGGGGTGACCTCTGTGCGGCTCAGTTGCGGTTCACAATCCTCCAGTGAGCGTGGGTGTCTTCGCCATATTTAGCAGCCACATTTCTGAATGTATGCTTCCCGTTATTTCCATTTGTGTCCTGATTGGGTTGGCAACACTGCGTGGTAGTTGTGGACGATATGAACGCGCTGAATACGCCATTCCCTACCATTTTCTTTCAGCACTTCCCTCGCCTTCTCGCGGTGTCACTCTGATAAATGCCTTTGTATATGACACTGATCAGGACAGTGTCACAATTCCTCGTATATATATATGCTTTTGTTGTTCCTTCTATGTAAATAGGCCTAGGCTTAAGGATGCAATGTTGGAATCTCCCGCGTATCCAACCTTCCGCCTAGCAGTGACCTCTTGTCAGTATTGTATCGCACCATTAGTGCAGGGATTTAACCATAGGGTTCAATAGTCACTGCTAGACGGTGGGTTGGAGAACATTTTTTCGAACTTTGGTCACTGAGTCCTTTCTTCTGGCCCTTGTGATCCTGTTGTTGTTTGGGCATTTTTAGATTGGACCTTTCCCAGGATTTAGACCTCACCATGACTTTTTGAAATTCGTCTGAAATTGGAATTAGCCCAGTGTTTTTTGCACCAACCTCTTCTGCACCAACGCCTTCTCCACCAGATTGAAGAGAAATATATTGGAAGGGGGGGGGGGAAGTCATTTCAATTTCTTTAAGGGAACGTATGGTCGAAGAATGAAATGGAAATAAAATTTAAGATACTTTGGTATACATGTTATCGAGAAAATATCTATCAAGGATGAATGTGAATTGAATGACGTTGCTGCTGTAAAGGCACTGATTGCTTTTGCTACCCGTTATGCATGTCCACCTTCTCCTATTCCGGGTATGATAAATAAAAAAGAAGTTCCCATTTAAGCGTTTCGGTTTAATTGTGTGTGGACACTTCTACCTTTGAGCCGCATCTTGCTTTCATTGGCAACTAAAGGCAGGCGCTGACATTGCATTAACGGAAGAAAAATATTGATGCGTATGAATACTTTTTTTGTGGAAATTATGGTTTTGCCAAATTACAGTTCCAAATACGGCCGTCATGAATTAATACAAAGATCCTGGTTATTATTGCGCATGGAGGTTCGCAGATGTGATGGGGGCCGCCGACAGCTCCCTGTCTGGAAAGAGAGGTGTCCTGTGTCTTTCCGGAATCCACGAGTTCGGTCAGCGTTGATAGGGCCTATCAACGCTGATAGGGCCTATCCTCTACCCAGCATCCACGCTCTCCCGTCCTCGAGGACGGATCCGACAGCAGAGAAGGCTCGAAAAAGAAACCGGGAGCTCGAGGATGAGACGGACACCTGATGCGTTTACTTCCACGTTCAAAGGTTGACCGTTGAGTTGGCTGGCCGATCATTCTCCAAAAATGACGCAACTTGCCCAGCTATGACCGGGCGAGAATCTTTGACTGGTCTAGCCCGAGCGTGTAGCATCTTCACGAACTCACGAGTTAAGCCAGCGGCATCTCTCGATGCTCAACACAGCAGCCTTTCGAAAATTGTACGGCTTGCACATCCCCTTTCCCCATCCCACGTGTTATTCACGCCTAACGATGAGGACTTTCCCATGGGGACGTGCAAAAGGCGTCGCATATAACCCTTCGTGTCCCCTTTCATCCTTCTGGAAAAAGGATGACCTCCTATCCGGGATGAGATTTCCGGCTCTATATTAATCTGCATCCTGATCCGTTTATGCATCTGATGCACGTCCTCGTCCCGATCGGCACTCCTTTCCCGTATCGATCGCGACTCCGTCCATATCGTCCGTCGATATGGACGGAGTCCATCAACGCAACTTTTCATGCAGGCCAATGAGTGAAAAATTCCATGGAGAAACGGCATAGTTACTACACGTCCGACGTTGTCCTTCTCATTCACGGGTAAACGCTCCTGTTCTAACCCATCGAGACCATGGTCAGGAAGTATAGAAACTGCCAGCCTTCCAAAATAAGGGTAAGCATCTGGCAGGCATCGATTTCGACCACAAAGCTTATGACGCCGAATGCTAAATTCTTCATCAGCTCACCCGAGCTCGACCTTCTCTAAACATATGGCCACGAATCGAAGAAATTCTGCAGATGGATAATGCATATTCACCACGTGCTGCTGCAAAATTGAGAGTCTTGCACCCTGTTTGCGTCAGCTGCTTGCTCATCGATTTTGAACCAACCTTCTAGTATATGTTACAATTCAGACTAAAATGTTTCTCAATTTCTAGTTTATATTCTATGTTGTATGAGCTCAAGATGAAGTGATGATATATGCAAGGGAGGGACGATTTATCCTAAATTCATGAAAAAAATAATTACTCATTTTCAATGAATTTTTATTAGGAGAAATAAGTCTATACACAATGTACATACCTTGATATATTAAGACCAAATTAGAAATTAGACTAAACATTTGCAAACTTTCTTCAATCTTGGAAAAGCTTTTCCAGTATTCCCACTCTTGCATGAACAATGCAAGATCAGGTTGAAACGCAATCGTAAGTAACTGAGACGTGGATTTGGCCAGCTTCACCTTTTAACAGTCCTCTACATATAGATGTGGCAAATTGAAGCAACTGCTGGGAATACAAGGTGCCCATTTACGTACGAGACTAATCTGTCAATTGCCAGTCCCATTGAGGGAAACGCGTCGTAGAGGGATGGACTTCAATAAGCGGGGTGTCAATCGAAAACTTATGACCTGGAGGAGATACTGATTTGGTCAAAGGACAAAATTTTCGGGGCTGACCTGGTTGCTATGCGTTCTCTTTGTCTCGACCCAAAAATTGAAAATCGGATCTGACCGGTCCAAAGCATGATTTAGCCTCCAACCTTCGAAACACGAGGTCTCAGAGTACGTATTCGCTCTCATTAGACAGGAAAATCGATTGTCGACCTCGCTCAACGTCCGAAGCATCGGTCGCATCGTTTCAACCGAGTCGATCCGCTTCCAGAGTTCAAATTCTTCGCCTCTTCCACTCAGGCGATAGAAATCGGAAATCTCCATTTAAGGCTACAGAGCTGGAAAATTCTATAAAATTGCTTCAGATTTCCCTAATGACGGAATGTATGATCAATTAACGCATTTCATGCTTTCACCGCCCAACAAGTGGAAAAGCTATTCAGCGACTCTCGCTTGAGGTTTTCGCAACTCGAGCTGGTTCCCCTTCGTTTGCAAGTTACCATCCGATTTAAGATAACTATCACGCTTCACTTTGTCAATCCTCCAAGCCTTAGCATATGAGCACAAATTTGGCCCATGTCGGGACAGAAGTAATAGCTAGGGTTGATGGAGTAATCATAGTCTCACTCTCATCTACCTTAAGTAAGCTTGCATTCAGATTTTCCCGGTTATGAATAGAATGGCTCCTAGCAAATCTTTGGAACGAGATAACTCCAAGAATGGTTGAGGAGCATCAAAACAACGCCCATCACCTCAAATGAATTAAGTAAACAAACTGCTTTTTGGAACATGGATGAACCAGATTCCTTGAAACTGGTTTATCCATGTTCCAAATGTGCAACACCCGTGCCTCCGGTCCGCTGCAGAAAACCGATAAGGTCATACGGATTCTAAACCCAGGACCCCATAAATTGGATCGATCTGGCGACCCGGCCCATCCAATATCACTAAATAGATCGCAGACGCACAACTATGGATTCGGAAGAAGGAAGAAAGACCTTTCAGTAACCAAGGGACTCTTGCATTGAAGTGTTGTACCACAAGTGTGTGCAAAAATACTCTGTATTTGACAACTTCATTTCGGAGAAGGTACTATTCTTTATTTCCCTGGATATTCATCACCTAAACCTTCATAACACAAGCATCGTACACACATTAGTGAAGTGAAAACAATTACCAATGTAAGTAAATGTCTCCCAGCCCCGAAATTTCGAAGTATAATTCTTCGGAAAGTGTCACTTTGACCTATGAGCGTTTCATCAGGTACGTCCTCGAAAAGAAATCGCGAAGGAAGATACCGTCGCCCATTTACGACAACTGATTATGAGCACGTCTCTTGCGTCGTCTCTCACTGAGAAGTCGTTGCAAGAGGAATTCCAACTCGTCTTGGGAAAGATTCCTTCCAGAATGGAGTATCTCTGCAAATTGTACCAAACGCCCAAGTGATACTCGGAATAAAATAAATGCTGCAAAAAAAGGCAGTGAGTTTTCTTCATGCAATGACTTTAAAATACTCCAATCTGGAATGTGGTGGGTCGCGATCTTTTTGGGGCGTCGGCAAGTGGGTCGCGGTTCGAAGAAGTCTGAGAACCGCTGCCATAGTTTATATTCTTACAGTAAGAACTCTTCAAGGACTTCAAGGACTTCTCCAAAGATCTGGACTTTTCGGTCATGGAGGTGAAGGAAGCAGAAGTAGAGACTTCCTAAGAGTTGAGTTGAATCATACTCATACCTAGGTGAGTCTCATCAATGAAGGTGGAACTTATCCCAAAAACTATCGCAAGCCCCGAAAAATGTTCCGTTATACAGTGGTACCTCGCATAACGAACGCAATTCGTTCCAGCGGTGCGTTCGTTATGCGCGGTGTTCTCGAGTGAAAGTGAAACATTTTTTCCTAATTTCCTTGATTTTTCGCGGCGAGAAATCGTGTTTCGCATAAAGAAACACCTCACATAACGAACGCACCGCTGGAACGAATTGCGTTCGTTATGCGAGGTACCACTGTATGTCCTGGAATGAGACTTTTCCAATAGATTGCTATGCCTGTGTCTGTATGTATGCTGTGGGCTGCAAAAGATTTGGGTCTGTTCACGTCATGTGGTCCCAGGATTTCACTCGGAAATTTTCATAAATATGCAAATATTTCTTTTGTTGCAGAAGTTTATCATCTCTTTCCCCAGAATACATGAAAGAAGGAGAATATTATATCGAAAAATGAAGGAATTAGTCATGATTATGATATTCATGCCACTCTCATGATGAAATACTCACAAATTTGATGAAATGCCAATCTGGAGAGGTTGAATTGAACTTCAGAAACAGATGCCACCATGGGCTTTCCATGCATACTGATAATTTCGAATCAACACAGGTGTGAAGAGTAGAAGTCAATTGTTCCCATTTTAATGATGTCTTTAACATAATATAAAAATATATGCACAGACTTCTCGTTTCAACATAACTTTTTAGAACATGTCACAATCGACATCATCACAAAAAAGGGCTTTCTTTCTGTTTCAAATTTTGTAATCTTGGAGGAACTTACACTAATCCCAGGCTTTCATTTAAACAATAGAACTAACATGAAATTAAATTCAGTCTAAAGGGTCCGCTCGATGACGAATATGTGAACACTAGAGCAAGTGACTTTAATTTGAGCATCATGAAATGTTCCGTCTGACACTTTTCTTTCCACGTAGGCTATGGGAGTTTGTAACACGTTGGACTATGGAATTTTCGGTTACTTCCCGTATCATTTTGTTGCTGCCTTGATATGCTAATTGGTCATCCATGACATAGTTGAATATACTTTGTAGGCTAAACATATTACTTGGATGTTTCGTCCGTCATCGTGGACAGACCCTTTTGTTTCGTGGTTTAGACATTGGGAATGATCGTTGGCATATAACTGAAAAATACATTTACAGGACTCTTCAAGAATTCTTTGCTCTGAATTTCCCCAATGTTTCAGAGGTATGTGCTGCTCTTTCACGTGGCTAGTGCTCTCCCACCTGTTCTGGACTAGTTCATCCTCGAACATCGTCGTGTATCATGCCGTACACCATGGGCAACGATACGGGAACGTATCCCGGCAGCTCAAAGCGGTTGACTTAGGGAGATGCAGCATTGAATGTTCGAAGAACAACCCCTCCCGGCCTTGCTTTGCTTTCAACTTCAGGGAAAGGGATGGATTCTGCCAGCTCATCAACGAGAAAAGCAATCTCGTTTCCTCAGAGGAGTACTTGGCATTTGCTCAATGTGAGTCGAACACATTATGAGAGTAATATGAAACTAATAACACGTGCCATGAAATCGTCCTATTGTGAATCAGTGCAGCATCCATGTCCTGCTACATTTTACACACCATACATTTCTTTCTTGAGAAAATTGAAGCCGCATAGCCCTGATTTAGGAATACCCACGGGTCCCATACGATGAAATTTAGCTGGTCCTGAGAGTCTCATTTGTTACTCCTGGCTCCGACTTTCGTGATAATCTTATAAAAACCTGATACCGCTGAGTTTCACACGAACTGAACAAAGCAAAGAGAAGTTCACTCCATTCATGTATCATGAGCTTATGCAGAAATTGTTTCGTGAAAGAAGGTTTAGAGGCGTCGAAATCACAGTTAATATACCACGAATGTATCGCAAAAATGTCCCAACTTGGCATCAAATGGAATTTTGTTCAACGCAAATAAAGTGTGAGGGAAGAATGGGGAATGTGATATTTGGCTTTTTCTCGTAAGCCTCTGGTTTCTGTGAATCCTGTCAGATTTACTGTAGTTCCACACAGTGATTGTAAATTTTGCATTGAAGTTTACCTCCCTGCTGGCTCCAAGCTCCTCTAACGGCACGGTCTAAAAAAAATGGTCCACGTGGCATCCTCCTTCATCACAACGTTGCTTCGGCTCGTATTAACATGGCAAACTTCGCCAGAAATGAATGTTCACTCCCTGCCTCATTCCATCTATATGAAGAGGAACATATATACCTGAAAGAGATGCTGAGGTGCAGTCTGCTATTCCTGCCAGTATGTGCGAATATAACTTAAAATTAGTTCGACATGGGTCAAGTGAACGAATATGATAGGAACCATGAAAGATTAAGAAATGCAATACACGTGGGAAAGAAACGGAGTTTTTTTTTGCATAATATAATCCGAGACTAATGAACATGACAATCAAAAATCACTTATTCACATAAAAAATTGTAGGTAATGGTGTCTTGCCTCTTCCCTTGCTTCGTTTTATTGATAACCACAATCTTCAGCGAAGTCTCAGAGCGAACACCAGAGTACAATTCCCCATGCGTCTATCATGCCTCCGGAAGTCGTCGATGGGATATCTGCCACGAACATTCTTCATGTCTGAATTAACGGAATACCAGGATGATTGGTTTTCGAATTAACAAGAGTTAACAGTTCTCCGAACATTAGGATGGTGGGGAGTAGTTCGTATGAATGAAGCCCTTTTGAATTATGTTGAGGCATTCTGCAGTTTCGTGCGTGACCGAACACCCCAAGATACAGAACGGGAACTGGACATACGACGGATGGAACGGGAAATACCCAGCTCCTCCTGGTGCCACCATCATCTACACCTGTCCCCAACACTCAAGGTTCACGGATGGATCACTAAAACATGATGCCACCTGCTCTTTCCTACCTGATGACGCTTGGGACACCTCCTTTCACGGAGAGGAAGTTCGATGTCGAGGTGAGTCACTTCATTCTCGAATGTTTTTATTGCAATTCCTTATTTAAACACAGGCACGACTTCAAAGGGAATTCAAATGGGTGATTCCGTCCCTTCGAGTCATGAATGAATTGTAGTTTATAATGACCTCGATGGGCATCAATTCGCGTACCTTTTAGAGAAGTTGCGTCAATGTTAGTGGAAAGCCTCGAACGTTTTCGCAAGGGATAAATTTCGCGGTTCATCTTGTCTCAAAACGAGGCGATTTCGTCAAGGAGTGCATGATCATTGCAAGTCACGAGCTATGCCCCAAGGTTGTGAAACAAATTTGAAGTTCTCAGTCTAAATCGGAAGAAAATCCAGGAGAGAGCCGTTCATTTGTCTCAAAATTCGGCCTAGAGGAATTGAAATACGTTTCTTTACTTCCCATTGGCCATTGATGAATTATTACATCATAACATTACATTCACCGCTCAAATGATCTTTTTTGCACGTGGTGAAACAAATGAGTTCAATGTTCATGAGGAACTTTGGGACTGGCTTCTTTGAAATGCGAAGCAAAGGAATCCAATATGCTTGAAAGTTTTCTGGAAAATGTGAACAAGCTTGATTTGAATTTGTCGAAACTCATTAGTTTCACAACATATGGGGCTCCTTCTATCACAGTGACAGAACAGAATGGTGGCTCTTCTCATCAAACTTCTTGGAAATCGAGTCAATCCTAATCCAGTACCATTGCATCATTCACTAACAAAACTTGTGCGGCAAGGATTTGGGCTTTAGAGAATGTAATGAGTGTCGTCGTCAAAACCGTCAACTTCATCCGGTCCCGAGGATTGAACCACAGGCAACTCAAGACGTCCCTCGAGGAAATTGAAGCTGAATTTGGCGATTTCTCTACCACTGTGAAGTCCGTTGGCTTAGCAGAGGCGAAGTTCTGATGAGATTTCTCAAAATTCTGGATGAAATCATAGTGTTCATACTTACATACATTTTCTTGGCCTCTTTTCCCAATTTAATGGGTTCGCGGTTCGAGCTTCCGCAGGAGCGTCCTCCAGTGATCTCGATCCTGAACAACAGATTCAAGGTCAGCTGGTGGGATGCCGAGTCTCCCGTGACAGAGCCGAGCCACGTAATCACTCCACCTTGTACGAAGTCTACCGACAGGTCTCGCGTCTCAAGTCCCCCATTAGCACAACGCGGTCGCAGTTCGTGACTGCTTTTCGAGTAAAAAAAATTGACAGCTGCTACAAAATCAACTCTCCCATTTTCCTCACGGTCAAGAAATGTTCCAGCAACACAACAGGGACAGTCGTGATGATGCAGGTCACATTGAGAAACTGAAAGAAGTGTTTGATCTCAGATTTGCTGTCTTCAATAGGGATCGCATTCTGTTTCGAACATTTTCCGACCCCATCTAAGTTACACCTGAGGAAGTAGATCCAGGTTTGCTTTTGGAATTAATTGATCTCCAAAGCAGCGATCCACTTCAATCCAAGTTCAGGGAAGGAAATTTTGCTGAATTTCTACAAGTGCCTACCAAAGTACAGATCGGCGAAATAAAGCTGCTGTCTGAGCATGACTTTTCGGAAGTACCTCTGTCTGTGAGCAAGTCTATTCTATGATGACCTTATGCAAGACAAAACATCGGAACCAGCTCAAAGATGAAAATATTCAAGCAATCATGCACATATCAAATTTCTCCTCCCAACAGGATATAGAGAAATGGTCCTTGAAAAGTAATGTCTAAAGTGCCATTAATAGTAATGAATAAAAACCATGATTGATAAATAATTGGGTATGTAAGACACGTTCTTTAATGGTATCCGTTTTTCAGTTTTTCGAGTTTAATGCTTACTTTTTGATACGGATGACTTATACGGCCCAAGACTGCGTGAATCATTGCACACGTGTGCGTGTATGTGTATGTCTGCTAGGGAGTACACGAATCCGTTTTACTTCCATTCTTACTTTGCTTCTCTTGAACTTCTGTTCCAGTCAGGTTTAAAGAATATATATTCCCTTTCTTACTTTTCTTTCTATGAAGTTGGTATGAGAATCATGAACGAAGCTGAAAAATTAGAACGACAAGACTATAGAATTTAGATAGAACTTAGGAATGCTTAGAATATCATCATCCCATGGAACGATGAGGCGCTTTTCGAAGCCGAATACTTCCATAATATTCTTTGCTGTTTTCCATCCCATGACCCACAACCCATGGGGAACACACTAGTTGATATCGGCAAATTCTGGGAACTGAATTCGGCTTTGTCTTATTACGTGCATAGGACATAGACACTCAATTGCAAATGCAGTTCCCATCCAAATCGCATGGCTAAATCGGAATCCAGTGCATGTGACTTTCATCTTCCTCAATGATAATTGCCTAAAATCGAGACCGTGTGTCTGTATTCAGATGAAATAGTTCATCCCGAATGCCGACTGACGGAGATGGGGAAAGAATACGTGGGCACCGTGAACGTGACCGAGAGTGGAAGTCCCTGCCTGAGATGGGATTCCCCTGCAGTGGCATCGTCGTTCCGCGAAGTTGGTGAAGGATTCGATTCAAATATGTTCTACGATGAGCATTTTCTGAGCCAGGATCCGTCCGTGCATGAGAACTTCTGCCGGAACCCGACTTTGAATGTGGGACCATGGTGTTTCATCGAAACACCAGACGGATTGGCATGGGAGAAGTGCTCGATTCCATTATGTGATGACATGGGTGAGTGAATATAATCTAACGGACAGCATGTCTTTCATTTCGTTAAGGAATGAGCTCTAACTCGGTTCATACCATCAGATTGAAAATAGCATTATATTCAACCGTTTCGCCGTCGGCTTCGATTTCCACAAATTGCTTCGAACGAGGAAAAGGTTTCGTCTTCGACGTGACTTGGGAACTGGAAGTTCAATTTGTTCTCTAGCATTTACGTCTATTGGGAAAGTGCCCAGTCGGCAACATATGTGCGGCCATGCATGGGAAATCTGCGGAAGCTGTGGCGTTCCTGGATCTCCTCAGTGGCTGCACTATGTGTGGCTCAGGAATTTCTGGCACACTTGGGCCCGTATTCACGTTGGTCCACTAACTGTTTGCGGACAGCTAACTCGAGAAAGTTACCCAAACAGCAAGTATACGTTAATTTTACGTAAAATGAATGCAAATTATTTGTCAATTTTATATCATTTTCACGCAAACCATTGTCAAGAAAATGTCAACATGTTTGCAAGAGTGTCACCTCTGTAATAGGTAAACGGTGATATAAAATTAACGTAAATTTTACTTAAACTTGACATTCCCGTTTGCATTCGAAACAGCACGTTTACATTCATTTTACGTAAGAATTATGTTACTTTTCCCCTGACATTCATGCGCATTTAAAGAGTCTATCAGTACCATTGAAGAGAACCGACATACTGAATCTCCTATTCTTTTACGTTCTTCAGAACTCTAGAGTGGTCGGACGAGAACACGAGTACTCATCCTCACTAGGCACTCAAGAGTACCAAGTGACCTACTACTTCGTCTTCCCGTACCGGAACCTTGGGAGGAGGAATAGATGTTCAAAGGAACTCTCATCCAATTAGGATAAAATAGATGTGGTACTTGTGGGGCTTGGATTCTATTCTTCCCTTATCCCGTGCACGGCTGTAATAAAAAGCTTAACTTCAGCATTTAATGATTCCCAGATTTGATGGTTATTAGATGTATATTATAAAAAATATATATATAATGATTACATGTTTTCCATATATATATTCATGGATTGCATAATAAAAAGTAGAAGGATGGTAAGAAAACGTGATACTATATCAAGAAAACCAGTAATAAATAGAGAAATGGGCGAAATCGCCTCTTGATATCACTAACTCTCCTGACTCCTGACCTCAATATCAAGAGCAAAAACTGAAATAATCTAATGCTGGATGAGTCAGCCAATAATTCCTATGAACTGGACTACCCATAAGTAAGTGCTAGTTCCTTTCTCTTGAAAAATTGCATTTAAAATATAACAGACAAATCATGAAAAAATTTTAATATTCTGGGTATTTTTAGAGTAGCAACACAATTTTTAGAATTAAAACTTCATTCTTCTCAGGGAGTTGCATAACTACCCTACAAGGGTTACACAAGACACTCCCACAGTGACACCGCAGAAATTTACTCCAGCATCAATAAAATATGGTGATCTTATTCACAGGAAAATAAAGCATGTCCTAAAGTGGGAAACTAACCAAAAACTCCTTGAAGGATGGAATTGGAATTAAAGACTACTTCAAGTATCTCAAGCCCAATGGATCATTAAATATCAGTGTAGCCTGGACATACATTACATATCATAACTTAAACTTTCTAAGATAGAGAGCACAGAAACCTTTAGGCCTATAAACATCTTGCAATTTTGTATTACATCTTCTCACATCTTATTACATCTTCTCACATCTTATTACATCTTGACAGAATCCAGGTTTCAAAAAGGCCTAGAGAAAAGAAAGGTGTTCCAAAAAATATATGCCTGCTTGTGGAGTCTGGACAATATTCAACTCAAATGGCCCATCTTACTGCCTCTTATTCAACATTATATTTACTTCCTATGTTTTACTAAAATGGGCATTTGAACTTAATACCAGAGCAACTGAATGGGTCTGATGAAAAACTATTAACCTCTTAAACCTTAAGGGAAGTAGGTATCAATTTACTTGCTCTAGACATACAGCATGTATGTTTTACTAAAATGGGCATTTGAACTTAATACCAGAGCAACTGAATGGGTCTGATGAAAAGCTATTAACCTCTTAAACCTTAAGGGAAGTAGGTATCAATTTACTTGCTCTAGACATACAGCATGTATTTTCTATGAAGGCAGCATACTGGCTGAACATGTCATTAAATAACTTACACCAATCAATTTAATTATTTTGATACTCATAGTTCCTGGTCTCATAAGAAGCAATAGGCCTATCTAAAGTGAAAATAGTTGGGTTATTGCACAAGTCTTTCAGCTGGGATACACATAATCCAGCTAATATTACCAACGGGTCCATGAATGGATTAGATTATGGATTGAGGCCTATCCACAACGAAAGTGATTGGTTCTACAAGGACACATGCAGGTCTACCCTTGATGTCTCTACTGTGGGGACTTAGCCTTAAAGTGGACAGTTTTCCAAGGATTTCGCCTAATTCAGCACAGAGCTGGCTAGTGCAACGAAATGGAGAAAGAGTTAGGGACATAGTATCAATATATAGACCGGCATCGACGTATCTGTGCCACACGGGAATGTAGCACTTATGGGGCTGGGATTCTACTCTTCCCTAATCCCGTGCACTGCTGCAATAATAAGTTTAACCTTAGCATTTCATGATTCCCTGAGTCATAAATTATAAAAATATTTATAATAATTTCATGTTTTCCATATATATATTCATGAATTGCATAATAAAAAGTAGAAGGATGGTAAGAAAACGTGATACTATATCAAGAAAACCAGTAATAAATAGTAATTGTAGGATGCAGGGAACAAGGTTTCCATCTACAGAGGAATCTTGGTACTGTAATTGCAGGATGGTCAGCTACAGTTTCATATGGATGGTGTGGTGCAAATTTTTCATAAACTTGATATCATGTACTTCACGTCAGATGGACGTGAAGTACATGATATCAAGTTTCCTACATCTAGTTTCCTACACTGTTTCTACACTGTTCCTACACTACAAGTTTCCTACACTACATCTAGTTGATGTAAAATACACCTACACTTTCGTGACGTAAATATATGAACGTATATTTTACTTAAACATGTCATTGTCATGGCAATCCCAAGAAATTTACATTGTTTGCAAAAAATTGATATATTGCTTACGTGAACATGTTGCTTGAGTTGGGGCCCATTACCTCAGCGGTATTCAAAGTGCGGCATGCGGGCTATGAACTGACCATTTCATGGTTTCACACGACAAAGATTAACTAATATTGGACTTTTCGCACGTAATTGTTGTATCGGTACTCTGAAATGAATAATCACGTCATCACAAAAAAGCCAATTTAGTGAATCCCAGATTCCAGTCCGTGAGGCCATCGCCTTATAAAGTTTGCGGATCACTGCCCTAGATGTTCCGTATTTATGTTCCTCTCCTATCTATGGAATCTATAAACCCAACACGAAAAACCTGTAAGACTCCTGACCTATAGGATTTTGTGAGGCCATTTGGGTTTCAAATCCGGGCAGTAAAACTGGGACTACAAGTAAATGGGAAGACTACAGTGGTCAATATTTAAACTCAGCAAAATGAGTATTACATCATTGGAAGAGCTTCTATTTCACACTAGTTTCAAGTTTGGATCTCATTTGAAAACAGGATTTGGAACGGAGTTACAAGAGTTGCAATTTTACACATTCAAGCTTATGAAATTCCCCCCTGAACTATTAGACCTTGAGCTGGAATCCCTTACCTATGTTATTCTCTGTATACGGCATGGGAACATTAAGAAGCAAACATACTCTAAAGGAGACAAACGGCGACCATGGAAAGAAGGGGTTTTAAAAGGAATTTAGAATGGCTGCTCCAATGTTCCCGCTTAACCTGCTCCATTGCTCCGTCAAGGCGCACCGCAGGCCCGCTTTAAACAATATACGTAGTAAGTCACTTTGCACGTGAACCACCATCATTTTGCTAAGACCTACTCCCAATCGCTCTTTAATGCCATTAGCCTAAGCTGAAGTATTGAACCTATTGCAAGATAAAAAGAGGTATTGGAACGAATCAATAGTGTACTTGTTCCTCTGGGAACGTATTGTGCCTGCTGTGTTGGAAGTATATTCCTGCAAGGAAGTACTTGGGGAAAAAAAGTTAATTTGAAAATCCTCGGAAAATCCTGTAGGAGTGAATGGTGACCACGCACCATGAACCAAACAATTGTGGCTTCCGATGGCAGCACGCATACCTATATTTTTCCTATTGGTGCGCCATCTCCATTTTTTGCATAACGCAGGGGCTTTCTCATGGCTTGCATAAATCTCTCCAGCTTAGGAGAACCCCTACTTTGTGATGAATTTAAAACCAAAAGCTCCGCCAATATCGGCAAAATATTCACCACGGTAGTTTTCCCTTTTAGTAGTAATCTTGGTTTCAACACCAGGTTTTCGAAACCTAAAAAAATCTCATAAAATCCTTTAGGTCAGAAGTCTTATAGGTTTTTCATGTTCCCTAAAGTGGCCCTATAGAGATCCGATTGGTTTTTCATGTTTCAAAAGCTCTATGGGAAAAGTCTATAGGTATCTTTTTTAAGCTTTTTCATAAGGGATAACAAAATCATTGAAGTTTAAATATTTGTCGTGCTGCATCAATTTTAGACAGGTAAAAAAAAAGCAATGAATCTCATTGAATCATCTCCTTATTGAAACCCCATTCGATTAAAGAAAATATTCTCTCGCACCGGGTTCTCATTGAGAATGAGTATTTTTCTGGTTTGGACTCCGTGATTTGCAGCAGGTTTTACCTGCCACTAGTCCTGTAAGATTCCTATAGGTCCCATAAGAAACCTATACCATCCAATAGGGTTCCTATGGGACTCTCATGAACTCCAAAACAGGAATGCAAGCTTCCTACAGGAACCCAATAGGTCCTAAGGAAAACTTATTCTATTAACCTCTTAGTATTCCTATACATACCTATAGCATTCCTATACGTTCCTAAAGGATTCCTAAAGAATTCCAATGGTACCTTTTCGTATGGGATGCCACTAAAGATTATTCATAACTTATGCATATGCATTGATGCTTTGATGAGAACCGTACGTGTCATTTAGATTATGAGATGCAAAACTCAAAAATGATCGCGAAGATCCAATGTGCCAAAGTAACATTTACATTTACATTACAATGTTCATTAATTAAGAAGTTCAGAAATCGCGTTCCTCCAAGTATGGCATCAATTTCAACTTTCAGAAGCACCGGAATGCAAGCTGACACAAAAGGGAGCGGAATACATGGGCGCAAAAAACACGACGCTTTCAGGTTCTCCATGCATGCCGTGGTTGACATCAGATGGGGCGAACGATGGGACATTGTTTGCAAACTGGAAGCAGGCGTTCCCTGATTCCAACACGACAGGCCATAACTACTGTCGGAACCCGGATGCGAAAATGGGTGGCCCCTGGTGCATAGTTTTGGATGCCGAAAGTTCAGAGGAGACATGGGGATACTGCGATGTGCAGTTCTGTGGAATGGAGGAAAAGGAGATGACAAGCGAGATGGAAGATCGTTTTCAGCCGAGTGAGTCATAGGCCTACATGAATTTTCTGCTGCCATTTGTAGAAAACATTGCACATAGAAAACATTGCCCAAGGGATGACATGCGGTGCTCTGGTAATCCCTACTGTAAATATTTCATTTGGCTTCAGTGAACGAATTCATTTTTACTATCCTATAATTATCAGCTCATGCTCTGTCCATTAAAATATTCATGCAGATGGAGTCGAGGCTTCACACACATATCCGGAATGCAGGATGACCACAATGGGGAAGGAATACAGAGGAACCCAAAGCAGAACAGAATCTGGAAAGACTTGTGCACTTTGGAGTAGCATATCCCTCCCCGGCTTCGTGGATTCTTACATGAATTTCGTTTTGTCCTATGTCCCTCAACACAAACGGGAGCAGATATTCAAACATCGCTTAGTAGAAGGATCCTTGTTCGTAAGCCAGAAACACAACTATTGTCGGAATCCTTGGTTGGCAGAGCGGCCATGGTGTTTCGTGTCTTCCGAGACTATTATCTGGGAATACTGCGACGTTCCAATGTGCCACCGCCCCAGAGGTTTGCGAAATTTGTTCTCAGAGTATATTATGCAAATGCGGCCTTTTGAACTTTCAATAATGCGTATGATATATACATCTCTGATATATCAATCATTTTATGCGAGAATTTGTTTCATATCACCAAAGGATAAGATTAAAATCAATATTTTCACCCCCCCCCCCTCGCACGAGTCATTCACAAATCAGTGCGAAATCCATTTTTCAAGGGCTTTTCTTCTTTCCTCAATCCCTCCCCATTTCCATGAGAAATCACTAATGTCAGATTGAAGAAAACCAACGCACTCTCAGCCGGTCATGCCTGGGCCAATCTATTTCGTTCAAAAGAATCTCAACCCTCTACCTACGGGGACCAATCAGGTCAATTTGGCTCAATCCCAAAGTGTTCGAGTCTTCTTGGCGAAGATTTGTAACATTAGACCGATTAGAGGCCTATTTCGAGTTTCATGAATCGCATGAATGTGGATGAGTAACTTTCAGCCCATTTGGAGTTCCTCGAAACATTCCGACTATGTCTGGAGAGAGAATGTCTCCGGGGTTGAAATGCATGTTGGGTGCCATTATGTTTATTCAGGGATATCAGTGCACGATATATCAATAATCTACCACAAGGATAAGTCTCTGCTAACCACCGTTTAAGTCTCAGGTGATCTTATGACCTCGGAATACATATGTTTGATACAACAAAAGTAATATCCGTCTGACATAAATCATTGCTCTGCACAAAGCCCAGAACTATTGACTTCAAATATGCTGGAGCGATTCTGCGTTGAGAAGTAAGCTAAATTCCATTCCTCTTGATGCTCTCAAAGAGATGGGAAGGGGTTGAAGAAAGGGAGTAGACGCATAAACTAAATACTTTTAATAAGACGCTGCGCACATGTTAAATTACGAATATCTCCCTGCAAATCACTGAAACCCATTAACACATCGTTGTTCACCTTTAGAGCCCGTGGAATGCAAATTGACGACTGTTGGAGACGAATATGTTGGGATGATGAACGCTGTGGCAAATGTTGCCATCGGGCCAATGAAGTGCCAACCCTGGTTGAGTCGGGCAAGCAGCGAAGGAGTCTCAAAGCCGGGCCTGGAGACATTCCCCGACCCGGCCATAGACAGTGGTCACAACTACTGTCGCAATCCGAACCAGGATCCCAATGGGCCATGGTGCTACACTGGAGAAGCAACTGGCAAAGGATTGCAATATTGCGAAGTCCCTCTCTGTTTTGAAGTTTATGAGCATCATGCTGTTGACGGTACGATGTGGGATGACTTCATATTCACACTTTTCTGGCGTGATTGCATTATAATAGAAAAACAGCCAAAAATGCAGAATATTGTTTGATTAAGAAATAACAGTTTTAAGGATGGCATCGGATTGCCTTGCACCCACTAATCTCTTGGAAAGCTATTCATTGTATATTTGAAGCTCTATGTGCAACCGAAATGTTCACCTCATGTGACTAGAAAATTAATGTTTATGAATTATTACAGGTGCCCCAGCGGTAGGATACCCAGAATGTCTGCAAACGGAAATGGGGAAGGAATATGTGGGGACGGTGCGGAAGACAGAGACCGGAAAGTCCTGTCTCAAGTGGAGTTACATGGATTCGTCTTTCGAATTCTTGAGAAACCTCATGGGCTTTGATCTGAAAATCACTTATGATGGTCATTTCCGATTTGGGAAGGCTGCATTACATCAGGACTTCTGCAGGAATCCAACCTTGAAGGAGCGACCATGGTGTTTCGTCAGTCCTTCGGGAGAATGGGAGTTTTGCGAAATCCCATACTGTCCCACCTACCCAAGTGAGTTTAATCCGACTAGAGGTCAGAATCTGTGGGGTACCAAATTGGTCGCCACCCAGTTAAAATCTAGTGATGCCTAACAAGTACACCTTTACGCTTCAAAAACTGATTATAGAGAGATTAGTTTTCTTAAACTGTGTGTGGATGTAATAGAATCTGTCTATGAGGGCGCTTTCGAAATGCAGAAGGAATTATATTTTTTCCAGATATACATTCAGAGAAATTGGTAAATCGAGATGATATGTTTCTCTCAATTTTCACATTTTTATTTATTTTTCTCAAGAGAAAAAAACATCAACTGGATTTTTTATTTATACCTCTCGACCTTTCTACCTATCCCGACCGTGCCGGTTCGCTTGAAAGGCGTCTGCAAAACCGAAATGCGTCTGTCGCCTAATCGAGAGGGTGGTTTGAATGGCCTCGCATCGCCTAGACCCACGTAAACCTCCACCTTCCACTTCATCATGCCGAGGAAAGCCCCCCCCCCCCCTCAAGAACCCTCAGGGTAATGCATTAACAACCTAGGGTTCCATACGCAACCGCCTGAGTGCTTGACCTCTTCCCACTTTCACTTTCCTTGCAACCCGTGCGAGGAGCTCGTATGTCTCAAAGGGATTCCCATGAAACCGCTTACTTCATTCTTCGAGTCCAGTTTCCTACAGTGTTTTTATTCCGTTTAGTGCGTTGGTGGTGCCCCACGTATCGCCAGTATGGTAAGATCCGACTGCGAACTATAGACAGTTAACAGTCCTGTAAGAATACATGAATTCTTATGGGAGAAAAAGAGCACCTTCGCTAAAAGTTGTTCCTTCTGTTGCAATCAAGGTTTAGTCTCCCTCGAGGTTTCAGGTCTTTCGCTGTCTTGTTTCTTCCTTTCAATTCCTTCATGGTTCCGTTATAGACCCGTCAGGGGCCTGTTATCGCAGATGGTGTTAACAACAGAAACGTTGGGGTCATTCACAACAGTAAGGTTACTGTACGGTACAGGACGAACAGTTACAGCGATGTAACATACGTAACATAGCATTGCATGTAACATAGCGATGTAGGATTTTCGCAACCGAACAAATATTTAAGAAATACATATCTTTCTGAAAACTTCATTATTCTAACTTCCATTTCCAGACAAAACGGAATGCAGATGGACACAGGAAGGAGAGGAATACGCGGGAACTCGCAATATGACGTCATCCATGAGACCATGCCTGTCTTGGAGCGTCTCCAAATTATATGAGCGTTATTGGTCGAGATTCCCGGAGGATGTGAGGAAAATCAATCACAACTTCTGTCGCAATCCAAATGGGACAACGGTGCCCTTTTGTTTCGTTGCTCCTGACAAGATTGAAGCATGCGATATCCCATTTTGCCCTTTCCACTACCTCCACTAAGTGAATATCATCGGTGAAGACAGGAGGGAAGAAATGAATGCTTTGTTGATTCTGAACCGTTAATAACAGGGTAATTCCAGGACAAATCGGCCAAAAAATTTGGAAATTAACGCCCGACCCTCTTCGATTTTCATGGAATTTTTTATTTGACCTCGTTATTCGACGAAACTCGGAAAGACAAAAATTTCAGCGTTATCGCATCACCAGATCAAAAGCTACAGGGTGCTCAAAATTTGGTGATACCGTCTTACCTCCGATTTTCAATGCCCTGTAAATCAAGAACGATTCATGCTAGGTCCTTGCTCAAGGTGTCAATTTAATCGGAATAACGTGAGGATGCGAAAAAGAGGCACACACGATCACTCTGGAAAAATTCAATCGAAGTTTCATATCGATTAATAGTTGCCTTAGGGGTCACGTGTAACTGAAGGCCTAAACCTTCGAAATTCACATCTCATGCACCAAGAAGCGGAAAATATAAACCTTTCGGATTCTGACATTTCATGTAAGGACTGATAATTCAAATAGACCCAAATGGCGCAACATCGCCGAAATCGAGGAGAGAAAGGGTCTTACTTAATGTGTTGCATCGTGGAATAGCCCCCATACAACATATCATAGGTTGTTGGGATGGGTTGATTCAAAAATTGTTTTCTCAAAAAAAAAAAAATTAATATTTTGTAATTTTTCCAATCGCTAGCAAAGACATGGACTTTTCTACTGTATTTCTTTTCAGAATTTCACACTTGGGGACTCATCCCAAGTTTAAAGGTCAAAATTTTAATCGATATGAAACTTCGATTGAATTATTCCAGAGTGATCGTGTGTGCCTCTTTTTCACATCCTCACGCTATTCCGAGTGAATTGACACCTTCAGCAAGGACCTAGCATGAATCGTTCTTGAGTTTTGAAAATTGGAGGTAGGATGTGATCCCCAAATTTTGAGCACCCTGTAGCTTTTGATCCGGTGATGCGATGACACTGAAATTTAGTGTTTCCGAGTTTCGTCGAATAAAGAGGTCAAATTAAAAAATTCAAAGAAATCGGAGAGGGTCGGGTGTTACCCCTTGGTTCATTTGTCCTGGAATTACCCAACAATAAATTTCCTATTTTAATTATACATTCTGGAAAAAAAGCCACAGCATCCTTCGTCTGGATTGTTCAAATTTCTCGTGCTCGTTGTCATATTGTCAATTTTGCCTGGTCAACACTTTCATTACAATGCACCGGGATTAATTGCAAGGTTTTTTTACGTGGCAGTTTCAGCGTCATGACGTACTCGTACCTTATATACACTTGGAATTGAGGCAAAGTAAAAGGATTTTTAAATATATATACAAATTGTACCATCCTTCCTTACCATGCCATCTGGTTCGTGGTCACCAATGCGTCGTTCCAATCAAAAAGCGGCGTTAAAGACTTTTTTCACTTGTCCGTGATAAGCACCGTGGCTGAATTTTTTTCCTATATGGGCTTGTTTATGATGTGGTCCTTGCAAACATCTAAGTTATTAAATCGTTATGGGGAACATGTGACATCTTCGTTATTTCAATGTTTTTAATGTTACAAGGAAAAAATATATGGAATCTCTGAGTATTCTTTCGGCTCCCTGGAGAGAAATTTTAAACCTCGTGCTAAAAAAGTTTCCCGAAGGAACATTTCCCCATGGGGAAATTTTCCCCGACGTACTTACTTCGATAACGAGCTATTCATTTCATTTAAGCGTTCTTACATACTTGACTGTTTCGCTCGAACTAAGGAGTTTCTTCATCGCCAAAAAAAATGGACAATAGGAGGACTTCTGATCTCACCACCCCGACAGTAACTTACGATCAATATTTCAGCTTTCAAAGAATTTAGAACAGTGGTATAATTATCGTTTTTCGGTCATGTAATCACTCCGCTTGCGTCCTCACAACCTTTTACTGTCATTTTTACTGTCAACAACAGAAAATGACAAAAATGTATCTTTCCGTCGCCCTACCCAAAATGGCGTCCGTGAATAGGGTCCCGTGAGGTAACGGGACAAAATTTCTGGAGAAATAGCAGCGGGTACTGATAGTGACATCAATGGTGTGATCCCTGAGACCTTTTGTGGTGAGGACATGGAATTATGTTGCCCATTGCACGCAAGTGACGAAAGTGACACTCACAGGGACGATTCAGATGTCAGCCGCTCCGCGACCATGAGCTTAATGGACAAATGACATGAGCATTAAGCTCATGTCATTTGTCCATTAAGGCAATACATAGTCCCTACCATTGGAGATTGTAGAGGCGACAACGTAATGAAGCAATCCAACAAGTCAACGTTCCGTTTTTTGCGACTAAACACTTTTTAACTGCGGAACGAGGTAAATTCCTTCTAATGGAGACGAACCTGTATGGCAGAAAGCATCTGTGAAACACATCAGCCGTCTCCCTCGTCTAAAGACAGAAATGACAGAGAAGCGGATGAAGACGAAATGTCGGTACTTGTCATTGTCTTCAAAACAGGCATACATAATTGCTCCGGACGTGACTCCGTAGCTTATAAGTATCCCCGACGGACTACTTATCCATTCGTTAATGCTTGATGCCCTGTGGTATGGGCAACAGATGATGGCGAATTCAACACATCTAAGTTTCTCCACTTTGCACACATCTGGGCATCGTTGTCCAAAAATTCCATAACTTAGCACTCATTACGCATAGGAAAATTTTTGCCCTTTGGTATCAAAGTGAAGTGCTATCGATTTAAATTACTTATACTCAATGTATGCTGAAATTTTCAATTTGACATGTGTTTTGCCTTGCCTGCAGTAAAATAAAACGATTTTGTGAAGGATTGTCCGGGCGAATGTCCGGGCACTCGAAGAAAATACTTCACGTTGCTGGGTGGTTTTCGTGATGGAGCTTTCTCGTTCATATTGGGTCGGGTTTGGCTTTATTGGCTTTATTATGAGCCGTATTGTTGCGGAAACCTCGAGTGACGCTGGCCTTTTGTTTTCCAGGTGAAAGGTCAAAGGTGAAGTTAGGTCAGATGTTGGCAGTCTCCGCAGACTTGCTGGAATCGATGGCACCAACCTGTCGGGAATCTCAAAAATGAGTGCAACGGCCTGATTAAATAATACCTAGTGTAGAAGAGAAGAACGAATGTGAAAAATATTAGCAAAATCGCAAGATTTCGCGGGATTTTTGGAGTGCGCTTAGAGAAAGTGGCCACTGCGAAAAAAAAAATACAATAGCAAAAAATGGCTGTTCGAAGCACATGCTAACAGCAATAGTCCTACTATCTGAGAATACTTATCTTCCCGTGCCTAGATGACTACTAGTGGAAGCAGAATTTTGAGGATTGCAAAGTGCCGAGATTACCACTAGTGCCGACATTCGCAGCACCTGTAGACGCTGACTGCAGCAACTTCTAGGAGCCTTATAGTCGACGCGTGTGTCTGGCTTTCATGATGGCCGGAGATGGATAGCAAAGATGGCTCAGTGTGGGGTCGACGTTGGTCCTACCTGCAGTGTTATGCAATAAGTGGTACGTTACAAATATAACACTTATTGCATCCAGACGGTGCCATACAAAAAAAGTTGCTTTGTGAGTGGAACCAGGTCCAGTCTCTTCATGAGAAGGTTTTTGGTCCATTACCTCAAAAAGTGGTCCATCACCTCATCTTCCACATGGGTGGTTGGATAAGACTCCTCAAATGTGGCATTGGCCAATCGTTGTTTCAATGCTGGGCTATTCACAGTGGACGCGTCGACATTAAATCAGCCTCGGTTCAATGGATTCTTTTCCAGTAGAAAAACGTTTGTATTTTATGACAACCGAAAAGGATTACACTGTATTTTTGTACACCATCAAGGTTCATTGAGTAGCTTAACCCAGAGTAGATTTCCATCAAGAAACACGTTCGATTTATGGCAGTTAAGAGGGTGGCTGAAATTCATCATCAGAGAGACCCCTAACCTTTAAACCTTTAAACCTTTAACTTTAAACCTCACTTTCCCAGAGGTGGGGCACCTGGACGACGAAGTTCAATAGCGATGTGACTGATGGATCATGAGGGCCACACAGAGACACCGGAGTAATTTTTTAATTATAAAAAATATTTTATTTGCTCTTAAGGAGGATATCAAGACTTCGTCGAGGACCATTGAAACATCTAACAATTAATCATTATCCATACGTTGACTCAACATTCAATCAATGGTGCTCCAATGTTACGGGCTACGGGGGAAAGTTCTTCTTTTATGGCACGTTGGGCTTACGTTGAGCAGGCGGTAGGAATCTGACCGAATCGGGTATTTTCCTCCCCAATATAGACTCCTACGAGTTTGGAATGAGGCATTCGATCATTGTTGAGTATTCGTGGCTCGAACGCATCATTGTTCACCGTTGCATCCATCAGACAACCGCGAGGCAGCATCTGGAAGCATCGCCTGGTCGGGAGAGCCGAGAGCTAAAAGCAGGATGGCAGCGAGTAGCGTGGTTCGTGGTAGCGGGAGGTATGAAGTAGCGTGGTATGCACACGCGAGAGAAGAGTCGAGACGATGAGAGCAGTGAGTGGCTCGAAGTAGCACGGTGCACACCCTTCGAAATGGGGTTCAGATGATGGCAGCAACGGGCAGCATGGAGTAGCACGGTGCAGACGGGGGGAATATCTCATCATCGATTAGAGTGGCATAGGGTAGCGTGAGTCGTATGGTGTTCATAGGAGAGGAACTACGAAATGCACGTGAAAATTTTTGCCGAATGCAAATGGAGCCTCTATCGATTGTTCCCACGTCGTCTGGGAATGGGAAGACGGAGGGGAAGGCGTGAGTGTGGGAGCCATCTATCTCACCCATTTCAACAGAGAAGCTTCATCCGACTGAAGCCAGATGGCGATTATGAGCCGGATGACGGCAAGTTGTTTGCCTTCGGTACTACTCGTGCCGTACCGGGGATTTACTCCACGAACAACGTAGGGTAAGACATTCGATGCACTCGTGAAATCACGTTAAACAGTCCAGGAAGACTCCTCGAAATTGTCCATTTCAGGCCCGATCTCGTTGAGTCTGGGGAATTTCCAATACTTTCGTTCGTTTCTGGCGGCTTTGCCCGGAAATGTAAATCCGGACGCTTTTAAAAGGATCAGTCTCGGAGATCGCTTCACGCGTCACGAAAGGCCGTCGCCATCATCTTTCGAAGCTGGTGCCCCTTTTGTAGGCGGCGGGTTCTCGGTGGCTCGTCGGTGGGCTTCCGCCGCCCGGACCGTCGTTTCGTCCCTCGTTCATCGGCTGCTGCGATGATTTCCTTCGTTTCAAGAGCCGATCTTCTGCTCGTCTCGCCTGTGCAAATCGTCGGTCGATCCACGGTTTTTCCATCGTTAAGAATTTATTCGGAATGGGATCGTCGATCCTTCTCTGGAACGAGTATTCGACGAGGGTCGATTCGTCGGGGTTTGCACGCGCGTCGGCGAGAGACATCGGTCACGGGCATCGCCTCCATCTCGAAGGTGCAACGGTTTCCCGGTCGGCCTCAGATTTCTCTCCGTGCCTCCGCGAGTGGCTCCATCCGAGAGCGGATGCGCGGTCGGAGGGCTCCAAGAGAAACCGCGGAAGCCGCACCGACATCCTCTCCGGTAGGATGCGAAAGGAAGGAGGCTTCGTTTCGGCCGTAAAAAAGGAAGACGCACTGCATTCCCTTATGGGAGGCGGAAACGCCTGCACGGCCGACGATCACAAGGGACAGACGAGGCTGCGAGACGTTGGACTCCTCATTCTGCCGAAAGTCATAAGTTACACAATTAACAGGTGGATCGCTCCACTCAGGGCCAGAAAAAGACGTTGCGACGCCCGACGCAAGCGTATTCCTGCCCCCCCCAAGGACATTTTACCTGGTGGTCCAAGTAGTCTAGAGCCATGATGTCCAATACTGTACGTTCGCCACTCGCCACATTTTATTTTGTATTTTACTGTTTATCGGTCTTGATTGATGACGGTTTACAACCTCAAACCTACCTCCAAAAGATTGCGCATTCTTTTTATTAATAGCGCATATATTTTGAATAACGTGGCGAATACGTCGACCCGATCGCCACAAGTTTGCCCAGCGTCCAAATCCCATGGAACACCGACGGTTCTCGAGGAGCCACGCGGTCGCCGGTGGTGGAAAATTTTCCCTTCGTAACGTCCGATGCTTCGCGCTGAGACTCAACGTTTTCAAATTTCCTTTGGGGATCCTCCGTGGAAGTTTCATTGTGGGGAACGGACGCCTTTGCGTCCGGTCCGGCCCTGGCTTCACCGATGCGAAATTTCCAGGCGGATCGCTCCACCATTACAGAATTTCCAGGTGGATCGCTCCACCATTACAGAATTTCCAGGTGGATCGCTCCACCATTACAGAATTTCCAGGTGGATCGCTCCACCATTACAGAATTTCCTGGTGGATCGCTCCACCATTACAGAATTTCCTGGTGGATCGCTCCACCATTACAGAATTTCCTGGTGGATCGCTCCACCATTACAGAATTTCCAGGTGGATCGCTCCACCATTACAGAATTTCCAGATGGATCGCTCCACCATTACAGAATTTCCAGATGGATCGCTCCACCATTACAGAATTTCCAGGTGGATCGCTCCACCATTACAGAATTTCCAGGTGATTCGCTCCACCCATCATATGACTTATAGATGGCTCCGTCGCAGTTGTACGATTGCTCAACGATCCCGGAATTCAAATGATTTCGCATGCAGCCGTACTGTGCTAAAAAAAAAAATAAAAATAAAAAATAAAAGTAGCGAGATTGGCAAATTGGAGATGAGGGAGTTTAAATTTGTCATTGGGACCAAAAAAAGACCTCCAGCTTTCAACATTTCAACTTTTCTGAACTGTTAAGTTAACTTGTATGACTACTAATTCATTATGAATAATCGATTTCCCGACTTTAAAGCGGGAAAGTACTGAGGCACTTAACACCGCAAAATCGCGATTCCTAGGCAGAAAACCGTGAGCTTCACATTTCCGAAACATTGCCCTTCTTTAATACAAAATGAAGAAGTTTAACTGTTATCTTCAGCAAATATATATTCTCCTTCACTTAAGTTTTAACTGAGACGATGAGCAAGGAAACTCGCACCTGGGGTATTTTGCATAATTTGAAAAAATCGCCCTTTCTCCCCCGACTCCAGCAATTCTGATCGTGCGAAATCCGCCTGGACGCGTAAATCCTTGGATCGTTCCCGCCGGCGCTGCGGCCCGATCCACCTGTGAAACGCGCGACGGAGCCGAGAGGGTTTCCGTCCGGGCGGGTTTTCGAGGAATCGCTCCAGAAAAAAAAAAATAAAAGAGTTACGAAAGCGAAAATTCCTCGCCCCTTTTCCGTTCTTCCCCGTCGCGAAACCCTTTGTTCCATCAAGAAAGACCCTTTCTCACACGGAAGAAAGACCCTTCCTGAAACGGAAGAAAAACGCTTCCTCGCATCCGGATGCGACTTCGCACCAGCGAGCGACCGAGTGACACTTCCATTCATCGTCTTCCGAGGTATATGGAATCCGCGAGAATTGATGGAAGGAAAGGAAGCTTTTGCTCTTCTCTCGTCAGACGGAACGAGCGAATTCAAACCAGGAAATCGTGTTTTCGAGTCCTTCTTTCATCCTCCTCGTCTCGCAAAGGCAGCAGGAAGCGGTTGCGGACGCATGCTTCCACCTGGAGAACGAGAGGACCTGCGGACGTCGCTCTCGTGCTTGCCCTAGGGCAAGCACGAGAGCGGACGCATAGTGGACACGACAGAAATCTGCCTCGTCCACCGTGCGTCCTGCCACTTCGGAGCACTATCACCTCAACCCTACGACCACGATGTCGTGCCCATGCATGGCATAGCAAACCGGGGAACCGAATGGCATCGTTTCTAATCGATTATTTACTCACATTTAAATCGGAATGGGCCCGTCCCGAAATCGTTCGGTCGAAAACCGACCAGGGACATAATTACGTACGCCGTCAACTGTTCCGGGTCCAGTTTAATCCACAATATCAAACCAGTCGGTATGACGTAGCCGATCGCAAAGACCTCCCTTTCCCTTTTATACTTATGAGACATGCGATTGGGGATCACGGATTTTTAATGTGTTCCGTAAGTTTTGGAAACCGGTGTACACAGCACATGCTTCCCCTTTTAAACCTTATCAATTTTATTGTATTTTCATTCTTCTTTCTCTCTCTTAAGAATTCTTGCAATCGAGTCGAGTTATTTCCGATGGCCAAATTTGGCATCGTCTCTGTAGTCTTTCATGGCTGGACAACATTTGATGAATGCAGATTGCGAAAAAAAAAAGTTCACTTCTCCTTTTAAACTGTAAGCTTTCAGTCGCCTACACTTAAAAAAACAGAACTATTGACAAAGAACCAACAACAACAGTTTTGAAATGTACATAGTACCTTTCCATACCAGTACATAGAAAGTAATGAAACTTACTTCATTACTTTCTATTTATATGTGATGGCAAAATGATCCTTCGCTTTAAAATCCCAATGACGATTCTCAGGATAAGACTGACAAAGAATAACAAAAAACAGACTCATTATGTTTACTCCGACTCTTCGTGTCCTTTGCAACAAATAATCTACATCATGAGAGGTATCACAACACAGAGAATAGACATCATAACAAAGATTCACTCAAAAACAGTGATGACATAATAGAGAGAAAAAATCTGAAAGCATCTTTCGAATTCCATCCAGACCGTGCACACCTTTTCACGATGACGACTAGGATGAGTCTCCATGGGGTGTGGGAATCGTTTAGCATTTGGCTGCACCATCCTTCTGCAGCAGCTGTTGCATGACTGGATGATCCAAAGGAGCATTTGTGAAGATGCAACCTGACAGGGGAGGAAAGGCGATTCATTTAGGCATGAACTGGATGACACAAAATCAAAATGAATCTTCTGTCAAACCTTGACATGGAATATTAGACTTCAAAGTGAAAATGTGGCTCATGTTGGGCATTGAGATTAATGAAAATGGAGGTCACATCGTTCTTACTATTTCCTGAGCATCGAGCCAACACGAACCTCCTATGTCTTCCCCATTTTCTGTGCAAATTTGGCTTCCGTAACATCATTAAAACAATAGTTATGAGAATAGGAAACTAGGAACTTTTAAAAATAACCCTGTACACAAACAAAACTGAAAACACAGATTCAGGGTCAGTTGAGCCTGCATTCCAGCATGAATTTTACTTTCATTTTTCCATGTTTTTGTTCCATTCTGTGGGTCTATCCTTTTTATTCTGATGCTCGAGTTCTGCTTGGTGTGTTTTAAAATGTTGCTCACAGCCCACAAAGAGCAAAGTGCACATCTCCAAGTTACAAGCCCCATAAAGCCGTATTGGAATCCGAAACGTAACAGAATCGCCGGCGACTGTTGGACGACAGGAATCTTGCAGCACTCACCCACAAACACATGAGTGGCCCAACGATGGTGACTGATGACCTTGCAGCATCCCAAATCTTCTATCTCGAAGCCAAGGTGCCTGAAACGTTCGTCCGTCTCAAAGAGGGTCGCATTGGTGTATGCGCCCAGATACGGCCGACCGGAGCTCGGGTCGATGAAGTCCGCCCAGTATCCCTCGGAATGCAACTGACTGCAGAGCTCTTGGGCCAGATCTACGAACTGTGCATAAAATATGGTATGAAAATAAATGCTTTGAAGGCAATGTAGAAAACTAACTGCAGACTAACTAACTGAAAACTAACTAAACCAACCTGTCAATAACTCCATAAAATAAACGTTTTTTTTCAAAGCACCTTTATGCTTTGGGAATGCCATTGATTGCGAAGTGAGATTAATATTTCTTAGAGGGATATGATCAGGTCATTCATTCTTTACAACAGGCAGACATATTCTGAGTGATTCCTGGATGAGTTCTTCAAAATACAAGATAAAAAGAAAAACATGAAAGGTTTGCATTGCTATGCAGGAATAATGGTTTACACAAGTCAGCAATCCCCAGACGTGACACCTACCGTGGAAGTGAGCTTCTCCCTCTCTTCCTCTACTGCACTACTCCAACTGCTCATGTCATTCAATGTCTTCTGACTCAAAGTCACAAGGGAAAGGGTTCCTTGCTTCAAGTTCCGATCAGGAAAGAGGTCATTAAACTCTGAAAATAAAACGAGAACATGAATGCCGATGCTAAAGAAAACAATTTAGGCAGCACTGTAATCATAAGCTGTTGCCAATGCCTTTAGTCTATTCTGCATTTTCAAACTCTAACACCATTGGCTTACTTGGGGTCCTTATACTCACAGAGAGATAGAAATCACATCTTACCTCCTTTGGTGCTGTGCAGTCAATTTTTCTGCCATGTCTACTACTTTCAAAAATGCTATAGGACAATTTTTATGCCATCTAACAAGAAGAACCCACAACTACATGAAGGAAGAAACCCAATGAAAAGGCATGGCTGAAAAACCAGCCCCACAGCATTAAATGGGCTAATATGAGTTGAATGGTGGTATTAAATGTGGAGGGATTCAAATAGGTATCTAGGAAAAAGTACAAATGAAAAATATTCAGGAATGATATGAGGGACTTCAGATGGCCCACTCAAGGTTGACCAAAGTAATGATGCAGCCTGAACCTGAGAATTTTCAAGGACCACTGGCAAAGTGGAAATGAAAGAGTCACTTTTCAAATGAATTGTTAAAAATGCATTGGGATATTCATACTCCACAACTTCTAAACCAGCTGCCAACAAATATCTTACCATTACCTTAGGGAGTTGCACAATTTACATTGAAAGCCTTACCTTAAAGAAAGTAATTGATATTCACCTTCAACGCAATAATAGCTCACGCCTGAAAACTAGTTACCTTTGCGAAGCAGTTTGGGACACTCTTGGGCAGCACATTCCAAGCTGTCTGGCTGCATAGGCTTGGATTCTGGGACCACCTCCATGGGAACTGGACTTTCCAGAAAATCTCTCACAGCCTGAGCAAGAGAGAGAGTTGCAATGAATGATTTAAAAAAAGTTTCCCTGAAGCAGGCAGGGAAACCACATCAAAACTGCATCAGTGACATGAAGAGCATCTTACCATAGAGTAAAGCTCAGTATAGTACCTACAGAAAAGCTCTTGTTCTTACTATGGAGGGAATCCATTGACAGTTGTTCAAAAATCCTAACATTTTATTCCTTAATTATTTTGGCTATCACCAAATTATTTAAATTTAAGTTTACAATACTTGTAAACATCCAAAAGAAGCTTTCAGATCATACATCAGCTCTCAAAAGTTTAATGAGAAGTGGCTTTCCATGCAAGTTTCAAGAACAAAGGGCAGAATTGGTCAGTTTAGCAGAATTCTTTGCTCCAAGTTTTCAACACAAAATAAGTTTTATTTTTGCAAAAGTTAAAAGTATATCAACTTGTAATAACTGCAACCCATTGAACAAGGATACCTACTTGGAGGTGCCGATCGTGATTGGTGAGGGCAGAAAGAAGCTGAAGTGGTTGAACGCAGCGACTCGAAGACCAGGAATCCTTGAAGGTTCTCGACCGCAGTTGGTGGTCGAACCCGATGTTGCCCGGGAGGGGGAAAGAATGCTCCTGAGGACCGATCAGGCCGAGCTGGGTCTTGCTAACAAGTCCTCCTTCACCTGAAACAAATCATTTCATATCAGTCTCATCAAAATATTTGTTCACGAAAACAAAAAGCTAAATCAATGAAATGTAAATGATTCCATTACAACACAGCTCACCAACAGCAAAAAAGGAGTATTAAAAAATTTAAATTTTCTATCAATTGCATCTTGCAGTTAGTGCGGATGAGACTAACAACAGGTACTAACTTTTCAACATTAGGACAAAGACCAACCACCTCATTTTTCAATGCACCAATATTAGTTCTTTCAGAGATGCCAAAATGTATAATCTGTCAACACCTTGTAATGGAGTTAATGAAATTGCAATATATCCCACTTTATTACTGTTAAACCCTTTTTTCACATGGGTTTTACTTAAGTGATAATCATAATTCAAATTGAATGCAAATTAGTTTCCTGTGAATTAATCTAGAGAAAAAAAATGTTGTACAACCCTACATGCAGGCATACATGCTACTACACTGGTACCCTTTCAGGAACCAGAGGCTCAAGATAGCAATTGTTACTATTGCCATGGAGGATGAGCCATTAAAAGTGACTACAAAAACACCAGAAAAGCTAACAACAAAAAAATTTAGTTTTACTGCACATAAAATATTATATATCAAAGTGATGCAAGCAGAAGGCAACTAAAAATTAAATTTATATTTCCATTAGTGGTGAAGGAGGGGTCCAAGCATGAATTTGAGAAAGAAATTACTTGAACACAGATTTAGGTCCTTTAAATTAATCAACCATACAAAAAGACTCCAATATTTCAGCCCAGCAAAAAAAAGGGGTTTCACAGTATTTATTTTCCCTTCTAAATAGCCACCTCGGCATAACCTGTGCATCTCTGGCACAACTGCACAGAAAATTGTGATTCCATCCCTTAGCATGGAAAATGCTGAAGGATGGGATGAGAAGCCCAATTGAGATTTTAAGTCAATTGCAAGTGAGTGAAAATTTCATAAATGGAAAGACTATGACTTTCAGTTCTGGGGACATGCTCCCAATCTAATCCAAAAAATTCCTTTCAGCTCAATGGACCAATTAGGAGGAATATCAATTTTCAAATGAAGTAGAATGCTTTTAATGAGTTGATATGTCAGTCAACAAATCACTCTCCTACATTTTGCAATATTCAGTACATTTTACTGGAGGCCTGCATTCATTATCCAAGTTTTAGCTTTTCCTGCGTGAGTAATTGTCAGCATATAAACAACTCTGCCAAAAGACATATCCCCAATGATTGAGCATGGGTTCAAAACTGCATCAGGCAGCCTGGGCCTACCCCATGAAAGGCGAGGAATTGCTCCGAGCTATGGCGAAAAGAAACGAAGGAGCCACAAGATGGGAACATGCAAAATGATTATGTCTGAGTGTTCTCTACCTGCCACTCCCAACATGGGTGCATGGTAGCAAACATCTGAAAAGAAAAATACAATCATAATGAATATAAAGATTATCACAAATGACAGTTGTATCAATGATGAAGCAAGTACTATTTTTTTCCAACTCCTTTCTCTCATCATGATTTGGCAAAAACTTTAATTTAGAACAGAGTTCAAAGAAAACAAATATGAGACAGGTGGAGATTGAAAGTAAAATGATGAGAAAGTTGAAGTTAGGGTCACATTACAAAAGGAGAAATGTCCAAGTTACATCCATGAAGAACATCATTCTAAGTCTTCTTTTTCTCTCTCTCTATCCTGCCTAACTCCAACTATTTTTTATTTATTTATCTGGATGTCTCCTTTAAAATCCTCTTTGAGCAATCCAGGTATAAATATATTCTTTAACCTTCTCTGCTGTTGGATAGCTGATTCCCCCTTGGATCCTTCTTCCGGCTACCTTGGGATGAAAATGATCTCACGCTCTGGAGAGCAGTCTGAAGACTGCGATGATACGCGACCAATTGTTGCGGAGAAGCCACGAGCTAAAACCACAAAAATGAAAAAGCATCACATTGAGCTACACTATCACACACTTTGTCTTTCGTCACTTCATACTTGGGCAATGTACTTCAGCAACAAGGGTTAAGGATTTTTATTTGGAATTATTCTAGGTGAACCTTGGTACTTTTTCCAAGAATTAAAACTTACTCGAGAAGCCATCTGGTGTCTTGAAATCCAACAAAGACAAGATGTTTGGAATTGGTGTTCTGCAAACCTCTGATAAATACTAGGCAATTAGTGCATGGGCTTGGGGCCTGATTGATCTGAATTAAGGAAGGAGAATATGAGCAACTATCAAAATCACATGAAAGGCCAAAAAGCAAGTGGTCACAATCTGATAGCCAAGCTAGGAGTTTAATACATATGCCAATGACTTGTAGGTGAAATTGGGTCGAAGGTTGCTGATATATAGTTTTTCAAGTAAAGTCAACACAGTTTTACTTTCAACCCTTTAATGCATGATGTAACAGACATGCTACATACCAGCTAAACATTTTTTTTTATTTTTTGGATTAAATTTGATAAAGTTGCTGGTTTGATACTGCAATTAATCAAATATGATTAGTTTAAATTTGTTCATTAGTACTGTATGAATGATTTGCTGAGTTGAAGGTTCATAAGAGTTTAGTGATGCAATATATTCTCTTTATTCAGGGAAGTTTAGTTACAAAATTTGACACTAATATTTCAGTGAGTATTTTTTGTGGATCCTTGAAAATGACCAATGATCACACCTTAGCAAATGGCAAAGTAAAAAGAAAAGTTTGAATATGGAAATGTAAGTCAAGGGGCAAAGTGGATCAGTAGATGCTTCCCAAGTTAACAGCAACTTTCTCTAGTCTCTGAACTGATAAAATGGCAGTAGAAGACTAAGAGTGGGCTATTCTAATTTCAGCCATCTTTGTGTTTCACTTTAATAAATAAATCAGGAGTTTTCGTTGAAATTAAATAAGCTCCCAGCACCAACTTTAGCCAAATGGGATAATTTTGTAGATATTATCTAAGTAATTAATGGAGGCAACAAGATCAAGGCTTCTTTTAGGCCTGTCATAAATCCTTTCCAGTGAATTGCAAAAAAAAGTCAGAGTAAAAAAAGTCGAAAAGAAGTTGCTCTTCAAACAGCATGAGTGATGCATAATGCCATACCAGGTAAAACAAAGTCAGTCTCTTCAATTGCCTAGCCTAACCAGGGTCCTATATAATGTGCTTCTCAAACTACATGATTGGGACTCCCTCTGGATATTAGTCCACATTGCAAAAGGCCAAAAGCCAGTTACTCTGAGGGTCAAACATGAGCAGCATCGGGGAATTACAAAGTCCAACTCATGCATAGCCTTCACGTATCGAGTGGACAGAGATAAAAATGCCCTCAAGTGCAATGAAGATTCAGATCCACAATAATCAATAATAATCCTGATCATCACACAAGGCAGTTCCCTACCACGACCGTCCGCGTGAGTGAAAAACCGTCTGACTCGAGTAAAATACACTGCACATCGGATGGCTCGTGCTAAGCTCTCGTGGCCCTGTCCTGACTTCAGCCTTAGGCTTTGACTTAGGCCTAACCTTAGGCTTGTTAGCTTCACTGATGCCTCTGAACTCATTCCAACCGTAGGCTGCTGTTAGGTGGCTATAGTATGGCTTAATCACAACCGTAGAATCACAGTTAGGTGATATAAGGAGTCTAGGCCAGCCAGCCATGCGAAAGACTCGAGAGAATACAAAAGGTCATAGGCAAGGTCGTCCTACCACTCCTTGCCTGGCACGGTGGCCGCCATGACGGTTGGCGCAACCTCAGCTCCATCTCTACTTGTAAACAAGAATCTCTGAGGCAGGAGGCATAAGGGTCGTTTCCGGAGCGAGAAACATTGGAGTCCTGATTTGCGAAGCCTTGAACGAACTATTTTCCGTCTCGACCGCAAGCATGCCACCGCGTGACGTTCATGACGCGCGGGGCGAAGTAGTCTCATACTTGAGGTGCCAGACAGATGTGAGTCAGTCGTCATCGAATTTATTATTCGCTCGACCGTTCACCTGGGAATGACCCGTGTCCGAAATGTCGGCGTTCATCCGTCGCAGGCCCAATGCGCAGGCGTCGAAGGAGGAAGACGACGAACGTGAGTCCGTTTTAATTATCCTAGAACTGGTTCGAGTCGTTGTAATTGCCAAGGAGCGAAAATTTTCAAGGTCGTATCGCCCGTGGTTGTTCGTTCTGTGAAGGCGCGACGTAAACATGACAGGGCCTAGCGCAAAGGTGTTGCACGTACACCACGGCATGAGCGTATTGTAGAGCTAATCTGAATGACTTGGAAGTCGAAGGGGAAAAGCATCAAACCGAGAAAAAGCGAACTGGAACTACTAGGGCCGGATAAAGGGGGGGAGGGGGCAAAAGGGGCAGTTGCCCCGGTCTCCACTCTTCCAGGGGCCCCCCGAAGGAAATTAAAAACTTTTAAGTACAAAAAAAGTATTGTATTTGCGTAAAATAGCGAGGGGCGGGGGGGGGGGGGGGGAAAGCCCCACGAATTCACTTGCCCCGGGCCTCGCAACTTCTTAATCCGTCCCTGGGAACTGCACATTGGTTTTCTGATTGAATTAGTACCCCCCCCCCCCCCCCCCCCCCCCCCCCCCCCCCCCCCNTTATCCCATTTGGCTAAAGTTGGTGCTGGGAGCTTATTTAATTTCAACGAAAACTCCTGATTTATTTATTAAAGTGAAACACAAAGATGGCTGAAATGCATGAAGGACATCTTGCGGATGGAAGATTAAGTATTAGTAGAATCCTTCGTGGGTGACGGATTCTTCATCAGTGGAGTCCTGCGCGGTTGCACGGTTTTCAGTCTCGTCGGCTTATAAGCAACGCAGATCCAGTTCCAGTGGTTTCGGTTTTTTCTTCCTTGCAGACTAGGCCTGGGACCTGAGAATTTTGCACGCTAAGGATTCCATATCTTAAATCGTCATTTTTGTCAGGGACGTCCGGTTTTCTGACGGCAGACGAATGTTGGAAGCATAACGGGGAATAGTTGCCGGAAACGGAGAAATGAGAGCAGGAAAGTAAGTTTTTTCAAAGAGGGCAGGGAAAGGGGATATAACAGGGACTCGCGAAGCCACCGAAGGTGGAGCCGAGAGTCTCACAGCTGCTGTTAGCAACGCTTCCGCCTCGTTTCTCCTGCCACATTGGGTCCATTCCTCGCGAGATCGAACCCCGTTTTGCTGCGTCGTTGCCGAGTCTTTCCGTCCCGAGCAGGACTGCAAACGTTCGATGCATGTCGCCCGCGCAATGTTATCGGATGATAATTATCCGTAAATAATCTGAAAAGCTTCCATAATTGTCGCGAGAAGTCATGACTCGAGAAGCCTCTTCCTGCTAAGGGGCCTGCGAGTTTCGTCTTCGCGCGGATGTTCGAAGACGGGACAGCATCTACATCTTCTTCTAAGGAAGAACAACCAAAGAAATGTAGAATATCCTTCCATGGTTTTTCTTGTTATTAATCTCATTTTATTTTCCAGAGAATGAAAGCGTACTTTCTTCTCAATGGTCATCCCAAAAGCGGAATTACCACCTACCATCCAACAACCGTGCCGAGCAACGGGCTTGACATCTAGCGTATCGTCTGGGAATCTTGTATTTTCCCGGTTCTCCGCAATGGGGGGGGGGTTATCAATTCAATCCAAAAACCGTGTTCTGCCCTATTAGCTGCCCTCGCCTGAAGGAGAGGGAGGACATTCGCTGCCCGCTTTTCCTGTCCTTCAACCTCTCGTTAAGGGATGGAGGCGAATCGCTGCCCCGTTTCGTTAGGTCGCACTGCCGAGTCAGCAGTGCTGACTACCCTCTGGGTGACATCGAGTCACACTTGATGTCATCCACATGGATGAGGATGTCACCGGAATGCACGGGCCAAGTAGGCTTGTTAGGGTATGGAGTGGATGCCCCCAGCTCTCACATAGCAAAAACTAGGGAGAGGATTTTTATGCGCTAATAAATGCAAAAATATGCACATACATATGCACTTAAAAATGCCAAAATACGCATGAATGAGGGAAAATATGGAAAAAAATGTTCTTTTTTTTAATGTTGTACGAATTTTTCGGAAGAAGGAACATCAATGAACATTTCATGCCTCTACTGGGTAGAGTTGGTCTGTTGTCACAGCCAGCTGGAAAACCGGGAACCCGCCAATGGCTAAAGGCTAAAGGAAACGAATGAGGGCCAGGATTTCCTAAATTTTTCTGGAGTACCGGATAGATTTAGGGGAGAGTTTGGGGACTTCGCCAACCCCCCCCCCCCCCCCTTCTCTACGCTACTGGTCACAGCACATAACCGCTCGAAAATTTTCATCTGTAGCTCATTAAAAATAAAAAGACATTCCTGGAAAACCCTTATTTTATTTGGGGACTTCGCCACCCCCCCCCCCCCCTCCCCCCTTCTCTACGCTACTGGTCACAGCACATAACCGCTCGAAAATTTTCATCTGTAGCTCATTAAAAATAAAAAGACATTCCTGGAAAACCCTTATTTTTCCCCAAAATATGGCGAAATATGCATAAATATACACATACTGTATATACGTAAATATGCACATGCTGAGATAAGCCTTAAAATAAGCATTGTTATGCGTATGGCAGAAATCGCCTCCTCTACAATAAGGCAAAAATCCGCTCCCTAGTTATGACCTCGTATTTGTTTTATTCGTGTTCTGTTCTACCACGACCCGATGCAAAGCATCTGCCAACATCGTGACTCTTGAAATTTCATTCTTGTTTAATTTCCTTTCAATTTCATAATAATCCAGAAGAAGGAAAAAATTGAGAAAGTTCCTCAAATCGTTCATTTTCTGAGAAAATCTCTTTGACATTTTGAACCCGTTGATTTGAGTGCAGTATCGTGAAACTCAGCAACTTGAAAGTAACGGGAAAATGGAACAGTGCAACTTTTTTGTTCTCGTTCATATTTAATGCTCACGGAACAAATGGCGAAGTCCTGGAGGATTAATCAAGCCTCGCCATTATTGTTCATATTATTTATTGCGCTGCCCAACCTTCATTTTCTGGGGCATGGAAAGCTGTCTTTTTCTTTCTTCCTTTTTCTCATCGAGGGCGGAACATGATCAGATTTTCCACAATTCTCCAAATTGGAGAAATTCGCAATTCTTTGGCTAAACTTGGCAATCAAGGCCCGCTTGCTCTTTGCTTTTAATTCACCTTGTCCCTTTGACAAATGTCGCTTCTGACTCGTGCAAGCAAGTAAGTCGCAATCAGATCAATCAACCGAAGAAAATCACATTCATCGGGAGATGTGGAAACTGTTGTCAACTTCTTCATAGGACTGAACACATCATCGATTGATTCAGGATTCAGTGAAATTGAAGGAATTCATCGTGATTCATCTAATCCGATTTGCCCAAGCTGGATCCAGCTGGTTTTCCACATTCTTGTTTCACTGTAATTGCCTTAAATAATTATATTAATGAATACATTGATTGATTCCTTAATAATGAAGTACTATTGAGAACATGACTTGAGAGGATTAGCTTTTGCCATGAGGATTCTGATGCCATCTTTGAATGAGAATCACGTGATTTGCTGACACATTGCTTCAACAGGGGGTGTAGGTGTGAACATTGATTCCCGATTCCCGATTGATTGGGTCATTTCAAGACGGATTCCTATCTATGCCCATCCTGGCTGTTCGAGTTTTCATCACCCTTTTGCACTAGCTGTTTATTTTTTTCACGCTTCCCAAGTGCGAGATGGGTAACTAATTAAATAAATGGTTAATGGTTAAGTTTAAGAGAAAAAAAGCCCTGTTTGAAGATGCTCTTGCTCTTTGCAAGAGGAGGAGGAGGAAAACGAGGAAAAGGAGAAGAACCTCTGAAATAAGCTGTTGAGTGAGTCTCTCATAACGTGCATGACAATATATTTATGATATGACAATATTCGGAATTCCTGCTCCTGCCAGGCATTTTTCCTTCGACGAAGGGATTTAATATACGTCGCTCTCTCTTCCTGTTTCCAATAAGCCCATCTCGGTCTGTCATGCTTTCTTCCTTGATATCCGGGCAGGCCCGGGCTCACCCGGTTTCCCCACCTCAGATTTTTCCTTCCTCCCGGCGGCCACCTGAGCGGGAGAGGGGTCTCCCACCCCCTTCTTCTTCACCCCCTTCTTCACCCCCTTCTTCACCCCTTCTCGTTTTTTCGGCGCGATTGCCAGGCTCCGTCCAGGGAATTCCTCGTCGTGGCGCGATGTGACGGGTCGGTTGGGAGAATTCTTGCGTTTTGGGGGTGTTTTCCCCGTAATGCATGGTAGTGCGGATTTAAATTTATTTGGTGCTATGAATGCCATCAACTTTGTGAGATACACAATTCCCTAGAAAATAATATTTTCGTTGGAGTCGATTTAAAAGTACTGTCTGTACCGACAGACATACCATACTGTAATTAAAAAGTACCGCGGTCCTTGTACTTTCACGCACGACACTGCAGACGGAACGGAACGGAACGTGCAGATTCGGTCCCAAACGGCACCTAAGATCGTTTTTCAGGACTTCCGATCGGACGCCCTCGAGGACGCCCTCGAGGACTTCCCTCCCCGCGACTCCTCGTGGTCCTGCATGAGGCTCATCTGCGTGCTGCAGCGCTGATGCTGCAACGGGAAGATGTCCCGTCTCTCTCGGGCCAGCTTCCTTTGCTCCTTCCATCGAAGGCACGACCTTCCCAGCAGATTCAGAACCTGAAAAATGTTGCGAATTTTTTGGAACCGCAAATTTTTTGCGGGAATGACTCGCCCCTCCGCCGAGGAAGACTTGCCTCTCCGTTGAGGTAGCAGAAGATGAGCGCGACGCATCCTCCTTGGAGGCCGTCGAGCACGTCGTTCACGTGCGTGTAGAACGTGATCCACGCGCACCCGCCGGATTTGGGTCGGTAGATGGTCACCATGAAGTGGGCCCCAAACAGGGGGATGAGGACGAGGGCCGCCTTCACTGCTTTCCTGTGGGCCAAGAAATCATAGGAGATTCCGGCTCTTACGTAGATTGTTTTTAAAGTAAACTTTGACTCTATCAACTACCATAACCGTTATTTTTAAAAGGAATATTAAAAAAAAATATATATATAATAATAAAAGTATAAATAATTACGCTTTTAAGTACGTTATTCATTTTATCCCATATATCAATATTTATTTTATCCATTTTGTTCCTTCTATTTTATCGATTTTTTATTCCACTTCTTTTTATCTATTTATACTACAATTTATTTTATTTTGTTCCATTTATTGGGTTCATTTTCTTTCACTCTGAGAAGGGAGCCGTTACCTGTACTGGGCGGGCTCGTTGGCCTGCGTCGCCCGCAACTTCGTCACCAAAATCCGTATGATGTTGAAGAGGAAGATCATGTTGACCTGTAAGGTAATCAGTAATCAGAGAAACCCGCAGTGTTGACCCACTCTGCTGTATCCACAGGGACGTGATTGAAGATCCGAAGTCGCACATATTTGGCGGGGGGAGGGAGCCATGAAAGGCAGCGATAGGCGACGGTCGGCCACGTGGTCGAACGAGGACTTGAGAAAAAATTTCATTTGAACTTCAAGGGACTAGTTAGGGATGGGTAGTTACAATTAGATAATTACGCTACATTTTGAAGTCGTTTGACTACTTTTCAAAGCTGCTCGAGTGTCAGCTCAAATGCTAATCTGACTTACTTCAGTTTTTTAAATCTAATGGAAGAAATGAGCGATGAATTTTCGCTGTCTATGGCCGTAATAAATCTCATCGGCATATCTGGCAACACCGACTAACCGCACTGTGACCCGTTTTATATCCAAATGCAAATTTTATAACTGAAAAACTCGAGCAACTTTAGAATCACCGTCCCGAAAGGATTGCTCGAAAAGAAAACCAGGCTGTCAAGTACTTGGAGAATCACTCGACAGCGAGGTACAGGAACGGTACCGACCAGCAGACTGAGCAGAGCCGGCAGATTGAGGATCCACTCGTAGCTCTCGACGGGGACGACCCAGCACCGGTCGTCGGCGAAGAGGGCCCGCAGCGCCGCGTACACCGCCACGGGCACGGCGGGGAACACTGCAAGGGGTGGACGCCACTTTAACTGGTTTTGCGATTTGGAAAGTCAGGGGTGCTAAATTTGACGGAAGCAAATGTTGATGCCCGAACGGGACCATCCCTTAAAGATAAAAAAAAATAGGAAGTGATACGGCAATAAAACATGGTCTATTGCACCGTTCGAATCCTGAATCAAGCAGTTTATCTATCGTTACATGTAATGAATTCCTCCTCGGAGCAACATCGATCAACTGATGCGTCCTTCTTCTCCAACAAATCAATTGAAAGAGAAAATAAAAATAAAATGAAAAAGTCATTATGGCCGACCCGGGTCTGAGCACCGAAGGCATTAAAGGGCGAGGCCATTTGTCAGGGGGGGCCAGTGGCAATGAGCCAGGCGAGGCTCCATTAATCCCCCATGACAGTAAATCTGTGTCGAGCCGGTCGGGCTTAATAGAAGGAGATGGGGATGCATTGTATCAGTCATCCTTTTTTTCTTTTAAGGGGTTATGGTATGACATGGGATGGTTATGGCTGTGGTTAATAGATATGTCTTTCGACCCGAATGAAGACGGTTTTTTTCCGCTCGTCCAGTTCCTCAAAGATATTTTGAGGAAATTACAAAATTTACTTTCCTACTTGTGCCAAGTAAAAAAAAAAAAAAAAAACGGAATGTGATGCTTCGCAAAATGTTTCTTTTTTTACCTTTTACTTGATGCGTGTGCTATATTTATATTCCCTGTGTTTCAATGTTAATCTGATAATTACCAGATTACCTTCGGTTACTTTCGAAATGAGTATTGCCGATTCCTTCCTTTCAGATTCCTTTCAGAAAATGCTTACGATCATCATTGTGCCTTTATCTGTTCATAAACTTGGCAATCAAGGCCCGCTTGCTCTTTGCTTTTAATTCACCTTGTCCCTTTGACAAATGTCGCTTCTGACTCGTGCAAGCAAGTAAGTCGCAATCAGATCAATCAACCGAAGAAAATCACATAATATATCCCCCCCCCCCCCCCCCCCCCCCCCAAAAAAAAAAAAAAAACAGCATTGGGGGCTAGGAAAGCGGAAGGCGTTCGCCCTCACAAATCCCGAGCCCCTAAGCTGTCAAGACCTTCTTGGCTCCTGTCCCACGCGCAAAGGAGGGCAACGTAGTGCTTCTGCCTCGAACGGGACTCAAGTTTCTAAGACATTTTCTCCTTCCCGGTCCAAACCGCTCAGTTTTCTTTTTTTTTTAGAATGTTGTAAGTTTGGGCAAATATTCGATCCGAAAAAAAGAGCGGCGGATTATCCCTGGCCGGGAAAAAAAAAAATCCTGAGCCTCATTCGAGGTAGAGCTACAAATGACCCTCCGCTGAATTCGTGACCTAGAAAGAACGGGAATGAGTCAGGGGTCAAAAAGGGTCAGACAGGTTTGGGACTCGGGATCTGTGAGGGCGAACGCCTTCTCCGTTTCTTGGCTCCGCAGCTTAATTTGTTTTTATTTTTAAATAGATTTTCTCGGCAGTATTGACGATTTTCAGCGGATTACTCTCGAGGGAAAAATCTGTTGCTGCTTTCAAAAAGTGAATCTGAATTTTGCAGTTTGAGGAGACTATTCAAGAAGAAAAGAGAAATAATTGTTTTAAAATTGTTTTAATGAGCCTTGTATCAACTTCTTTTTTTTATAACTGCTGAATTGTCGCTGAAAAAAATTTGCACTTCCTTTCGAATACTTGGAGAATTTTCTTCATTCATCAGAATATTTTTCCTCGATTGGTATTGTTTGCTTTTGGTATTTTATTGTTCAATACATGATAGACGCCTGAATGAGCAACAATTTGCTTTTTATCTGACATCCCCATAGGTTCTATGGGGAAATGCCAGATATTGCGGTCGATCTGTCACTTTTTTATTATTATCTGGCATTCCCATAGGTACTATGGGGAAATGCCAGATATTGCGGTCGGTCTTTTGCTTCTTCCTTTTCTCTCTTTTTTTTTTGATTCCGTGTGTCCGTAGTAACCATAGTGACCGGACAAAGACGACCCAATACGCACGCGCAACTTTCCGCCTGAGTCGGTGTGCCCGTCTTCCACGAGAACATCCACTTCCCGTCCAGCCCTGGCGGTTGACGGATCCATTGAAGACAAATGAGGAGAGCGGCTCCTCCTGGCCGCGAGACAGGGTTGCTAGGCGCGCGCGTGAAATGCCCTATTTGGCATCCGACACCTTATACTGTCCTCTCATCTCCACGCGACGCGGACGTTATCTCGTTGAGGACGTATAACGTTAGGTCAATCGCAGGCCTATTCAGTCTCTCATGGCACATTTAACAGAAACGCGTAACGTTAGACCGATTGTAGGTCTTTTTCGAGTCTCAAAAATAATTTCAGCGCGGTCGGGGAACGTTAGGCCTATCCAGAGTTCCTCGAACCGTCTCGACTCGTTCCGAGAAGAAAATGCCTTTAGGGCTCATGACATACGAGCTGGCCGCCATTATGGTTATTTAGGGATGTCCGAATGAGATATCTCCGTATTCCACCAAATCCATCGGCCACTGCAAACATCCGTTTCTTTCTCAGCTCATCCCATGAATTCAGCACAATAATGTCTTCTACATAAAAAAGGAAAGATCCAGACAACGATACTAAGCCCCGGAGAAGTAAAGAATCTGGCATAACTCCGACATGATATCCGGCAACACTGCCGGAGGGAACCGGAGCCATCGCGCTATGTCTAAATTAACGGCATCTAATTTCATTTTTCATGGCGAAATGGCACACCGGAAGCAATAATTAGGGTACCTTTCGTTACCTAATGCTCAATATCTTTCGTTTGGTAGGTCTCTTTCCACCGGAAACTCCCCAGGAGTGGCTTACCAGGAGAGGGGGGGGGAGTAAAAAAAAAAATAATTATGATGAAAATAATTCCGGAATGAAATTCACATCTCTGAAAAGCGAGATTCAGTGATCTCCACAACCCCGAAGAAATGGAGCTTCAAATTTGCTGGAGCGATTCTGTGTTGAGAGAGGAAGAAGTATGCCAAATTTAATTTCTGTTGATGCTCTCAGAGAGGAATTCGAGACGGTTGAATTTTATCGCTGGAAGGGGTTGAAGAAAGGTAATAGGCGCTACCAAAGTCCATTAATAATAAAACATAAATCCAATGGTACAAGAGGCCAGATCTATACCTGGATTGGTACTCTCTAGGTACTGTTTCGGCTGAGCGACTTTTTCTCTGTATGACACGGAACGAGCCAAAAATAAAAATTGGCTCTTGAGAAAGGCTTCAGCAGCCATCCGCCTTCTTGGATCTATTGTGCGTGCACGGTCCTTCCGTGCGTGCACGGCCCTCAGCGTGGATCGTCTTGCCATGTCTGTGCCTTCGCCAGTCGATTGGCGTTTATATTCACTTAGATATTAAATGCTTTGGAAGAAATCTTCGAGATCCGGTTCGACTTTGACAGTGCAGTTTCTACAAGCCAGCTGAGAACAGCGAGTCTGCCAATCTGTCCAAAAAATTTGCGAAATCGAAGCACTCTCTACCCAGGGACTTTTTCCCGGGAGCGACGGGATCGATCTCGTTCATTCTCGGAACTCGAGCGGGCTGTGCTCTAAAAGTGGAACTTCGCCATTTCTGGGCGACGAGAATTCTTCAATTATCAAAACATCAATTGGAAACGCTCCTCGCTACCCGAGGACTCAAAGGGCTAATTGGCTTTTTCAGATTATTCCCAGCTAGTAACGTGTTCATCTTATCTCTAACACTCGATATTATTAATATTATTACTTACATTTATTTATTATACATATTGTTTCCTTTTCGATGTCAAAACATCGCTATACCATTCACAATAGAAAATCAAACTCATGAAATGTACCTGCCCGTATAATTTTTCCCCCTCGAGCTGAATTCTTTCACGAGCCATTATTTAAGTTTTACATTTAAATTTTACATTTAAATTTTACATTTAAAGTTTACATTTAAATTTTACATTTAAATTTTACATTTAAATTTTACATTTAAATTTTACATTTAAATTTTACCCCATCCGATGAGGTAGAAGACGAGGAGGGACTTCTGCTCCGCGAAGGCAGAGGCGATCAGCTTGTGGAGGTAAAAGCCCTCGGAGAACATCCACATGTAGTTGGTGAGGCGGGAGTACTTGGTGAGCACGAACAGCAGCTGGCACCAGGCGCCGTTCTGAAACGAGTTTCTTCGAGAGTGAGTGAGTGAGGTCGGGCTAACGCGGAAACTGTGAACGGGGAAAAATGTCGACTCGGAATAAAGTCGATGTGAAACGAAAAACAAAAAATATATACAAAATACAAAAAAAAATTCTGGAGGTCTCACCGTGTCGATGATGGAAGACTGCGGATGCTCCAACTCGTCGAGGATGACGGAGGTCTTGAAGGAGACGACCACGGCCCCGTTCAGCAGCAGGGAGAGGAACATGTTCCGGTGCAAGGTCACGCGGGGCACTCGGAGCTGCCTGTTAGAGTGAATAAAAAAAATTCATTCATTCCATTATTTTCTTTTATGTGTGGGGTGGTGAAAATTCGTTTGCGAGTGGGATGGTTCCATGAAAATTGCGATTTTTTTTTGTCCTCATTCGCGTCTCTCGTTTTCTGCTGCTCTGATTACAGACTTCTCTCGTGGCTTCGATTTCAGGCACATATACGATACTTTGATATGGGATATGATCATCGAAGATCACAGTCATATTGGATATTATGACAATCGATGCTCTCCTTTATCCTGCGTACCCAAAACCCCCCTATCGCATTTCAAAATTCTCTGGCATCTCATGAGCGTTGGGACGATCCGAGCCAGGAGAGTGAATTGAACGGATTGATGGACTCGATTTCGCATTCATCTTGGCGCTCCCATTCCATTCACGCAACTGATAGTTTGACATTCCACGGAATTCCCAATCCAATAATCTTCCCCGGGGACTCGCATGCCATGAGAATTGCAAAATCGAGGAGCGGAAGAGGCAGGCAATGAATAATGCTCTCAGTCTCACTACAAATCAATCATTGATCACCAGTGAATAATTGATTCTCTTTCAGCGGAACTCTTGCGCCATTGAGCGGGAGACTTTCCCCGTTCCATGCAGTCGAAATCCATCAGTTGATGAGGATTTAGCAAGAATCATGTTATTGGAGGGGGAGGTCACGTGATAACCGCTCGTAGAGCCCACGGGGCAGGAAAGTTGTTGCGTTTCCTTGCAGGCTTCTATGGAATTGAGAATAATCTCCAAGACGAATTAATTAAAAAGGTTTACAAATTAATATCAGGAAATATGATAGCTGGCGATACGTTTTCGTCATGCAGAGAACTCGATCCAGCTATCGATTCAGCGGTCGGCACAACGAAAAACCCGAACCTCTTGAAATCTGATTATCGGAAAATTCTGCCTCTAAACGATTCCAGGTCTTCGGGGACGCTTCTCGGAAGTTTTCCAAGTTTTCAGCGAGAAACCTGGAGAACTTGGGAGATGTAATAGACGGCTCATTAATTATTCCACTCGAGTTTCTTCCCGGTCGGCAAGCGACGTGATCCGAACAAGGATAGAAAGTTTCTGATCGCTTGCAGTTATGTATATACAGGGTGTGACAAAAGTCAGGAATTATGGGGATGTAACACGGGGATCATTACCAGTCTTGAGTTTTTGGAACTCGCAAGCCAATCTGAGTTGATTCTGGAACTCCGTAGTTCCTTTAATCTCAAAATCTGGTCCAAGTTAACCGTAGTGACCGAAAGTGGCTGAAAATTATCCAAATTATTCAATCGACTCAACTTGAGCCTGACTTATCCACAATGATACAAAGATACCAAAATTGGAACATAGTGGCAGAATTGGGTCCCTTTAGGTCACCATGGGTCATTCTTTGGATCACCATGGGTCACTCGATCACATTTGGTCACTCCATTTCTATTTTGGCATACTTGTATGAATCTAGAAAAGCTAGGCCTAAGTTGGGTCGATTGGACAATTTGGGTCGCTTTGGGTCACTTGGACTAGATATTGAGATGAAGGGAACTACAGAGTTCCAAAATAAACTCAGATTGGCTTGAGTTCCAAACAATATAGGCATGAAATGATCCCCATGTTATTCCCCTATAATTCCTGACTTTTGTTGCACCCTGTATAAACATAATCATGATAACGATCATTCATTGGAGTCTGGCAAGTTCCTTACAAATTCGCCGAACCTTGCTCATTTTCCGCATGAAATTGCACGCCTAAATTGTTTCAGCCGGCATTTGGCAGAAAAATCCACGAAGTGCCTCTTTTTGGCCCTATCCCAAACTTTTCTCTGGACAAAAAAGCCTCATGAGAGTCATCAAGCCGGCCCATTAAATGGCCTGTCTTATTGCTGCACGACTGCAGTCTCCTTTATTTGTTTTGGGGGGGGGGGGGGGGGGGCGAAGGGGGCTTCGCGATCGTATCTCAGTGGGCCTCATTGTATCTTGAGATGATGATTGAGACAGGCAGTAACCTTAGGAGAGGTGAGCAGCCCCGAGTCGGCCAAATAAAAAAACATTCTCTTGTTGCTAGTTGGCGATTGAACCTGGAGTGGGGAAACAGGAGAAAACAGGAATTTTCGGCTTCCATAGGAGGCAAAAAGCTTGACGCTTATTCCGTATCTTCGCGTTGGCGTCGCAGTTGAGTTGTGCGTGGGCGCGTCTGGATCCCGGAGTCCTCACATGCGATGAGTGCCTGCACCAGGGTGCTCCGAAAGTCCCGTTACGAGTTTTTTCTTTGGGAATACATTTTTAAGCAGTTTAATTCGAAAGGCGCAAACGTCCAGAAGTCCGAGTCGAAAAAAGCGAAGTATGATATTTAGCAACTGGGCAGTTCCAAAGCTGCTGACGTAACACGGTCTGTACAGCAGTTTTTGTTCTCCTGGCTCCCTTCCAATTCTGTCACTTTTCTTCCTGCCAAATGAAATTAGTTGTTGATCCAAAATGAAGTGGCTAGGAGAGTTTTCTTGCGCTACTGACATAATAAAACGGCCCAAACGAAGTTCACGAAGCAAGTACTAAATTTATCAAAATGGAGTTTTGCAGGAGGAATAAAAAGAACTATGGTGAAAACAGATGATTCATGTTTAGTGGATCCCGTATTTAATCTATGTTTAGTATCCATACAATGTTGAAAAATTAAGTTGGAGGAAATTTTCGGAAAACATGTTTATACCATTTTTTGTCCCAATTACTCTGGAACTGTTCAACTTCAGATTTAGGAACTCGGGATTATCTGCAGGTTTTCCTCATCTTTTTACAAATGCAAATAAAGAAATTCATTTCCATTAATGGGATGGCTTTTAGGACTCCCCTGCTCCTTGACGCAGGGTCGATATTTTTCCTGTCTTCGAGATAAAGGACTAAGAAAGGTCTTATCCAGAGGCAGATGAACGAGTTAGAGACTTTTAACAGCCCCTATTAGCCACATGCGATCCGTGATTTTATTAGCTCAGTCGTTCCGAAAGCTCCTGGCTAAAGCCTATTTTTTTGCTCGTCTGAAGGCCCTTTAAGCGTGAGAGACGGGGGGGACCAAAGAAAGTAAGAGATATAGCCGGGGATCAAAGGAATGTCCTTTGCTTAATCCATTGGGGATGAGCTTCTAGCCTCGAGGGCGAGTGGAGTCGGTAAATGAGGAAAACGCCTCGTCTGGACGCACTGCGCAGAGAATCCGGTTTACGTTTCTTTTACCTTAACAATCATGACGAGATTCCACTTAATTGACCTACAGGTAATGCTGCAAACCAAACGTGGAAAAAGCCTTTAAAAGCAACGCTGTCTTTTTTATTATTTTCTGCCATTCTCATAGGTACTTTGGGGAAATGGCAGATATTGCGATCGGTCTGTCACTTTTTTATTTATTTGTTTCTTTCCAAATTTCCTTACTGGACCGGCCGACCCATTCGTATCTCCAGCATTTCTACTCTTTCCTTAATCCGCTTTTAATCTGTTTACTGTCTCTCTCTCTCTCTCTCTTGCTTAAAGCGATTCAATTTATACTTTTATAATTTGATTATATTTTTAATCGAATAGAAGACATTCGGAGTCGGAATTCGCCTTCGGAGCAAGATGAAGCAGATGCAGATGAGATTCTCTCGGGGAATCCTCGTCGAGAGAATTCTTTCTCTCCTGGCCGAGATGAGGATCCCTTTTAAAGGTCAGGCAAGGTCGCTGAGCCCCGATAAAGCTCCAGATCTCCATTCATCCGGATTCAAGGTATTTTGCACGAATTTTCGCGAAGCATCCAGATGGCACAGCACAAAGCGAAAGATGGGGGGGGGGGGGAAGTGTCGCTCTGAAAAAACTCACCGTGCAAAAAAACAAACATTCTTCGTGCTTGCAGAACATATGTTAAAAGGAGAAGCGGAAAAAGGAATACAGTTATGTCGTTTCAATTTGAACCGTTCCAAGTATTGTCACTGCTTCAATTTTTGATAGTCAACCGATAAAACGTAAATTAAAACTGAGTTAGTTCCTTCTGCACTGCGAGATAAGGCGCGACGCTTTTGGATTCTCCCGGGAATTTTCTAGGAATGCCCGAAAATGAAATCGACTTTGACTTCATCGCCACATCAAAGGTAATCCCCAGCCGACGGGAAGAAAGGGCGCTGATGGCGATTCGAGGACACTTCGAGGACACTTTGAGGACACTTCGAGGACAGAAGAAGGCTGGACTTTGAAGGGGCTCGGTCCTCCAAATCCGATTCGATTCGGAGTCCCAAATCCTCAATTTCAGCTATTACAATTGTTAGGAAGAATTGGCGAGCAAAAGCGGAGTTGCCAATCTCCGGAATCATTCCCCGATTCCTTACCTTTCCGGGGGAGGAAATGGGGGGGGGGGCGGTTGTTTCCCTCTAATGGGAAGGAACGGAAGTTAAGGGGATTTAAGAGTTATTTCGGAGAAATAAGAAATATATTCTGGAGAAATATCATTTTCCACTGATGGGAGATAAGTGTACCATAATTGGGAAGATCGATTGTTTGTCCCCCTCCCCGCCCCCTCCCCCGCCCCCGCCCACACCCCTCTTTCTAAAACCTGGAATAAATGCAACGTAAAGAGCTATACAAGTCTTGCGGCAAGTGAAACGCCTTGCAGCAATACTTATAAACTTGGAAGCTTACCATCCCCTTATTTATGGTGTGAAGGATTTCTCATTCATTGAAACGAGATTGACTTTTCTTGGAACGAAAAGCGAAACTTAAGAAATACTAAAAGACCCGCGACGACTAATGTTTCCCCGTACTAAGTAAGGAATACTCCATTCGCAGGATGTAATCCGCTATTCGCTAGAAGCGATCCTGCCCGCTCCGGGAATACCAGTCAGAGATCCAGTCCCAAAAGGCAGCAGTGTCCATCTGGCCGAGTCTCTCGATCCACTTTTATCGCAGACGCCCGGAAATATTGGCGAGGGAGAATTATGAGAAATAATATTTTTCGTTCCGACGTTTTCTGTCCATGAATATGGTTGACGTGGATCGCTCACTTCGGATGTCCGGGTAAAAGCATGCAATACGGCACGAATCAAAGATGATGCCACCCAGTTTCGTTTCCTCGTGTAGACCTGGAGAGAGTTTCTTATGTTTATATATTTTTATGGTATGATTAAATTTAACATAAATACTAGCAAATTTAACGAGTAGAGGAGCGGAACACAATGGAATGAAAAAAGGGATAAAAATCGACTCTCCAGAAACATAGCAATGTCAGAAATCGTACGCATTTGAAAGTGATGCTGTTTCGATGCTCTATCCTATAACCAAGGAAGAGGCATAAGAATAATACATTGATTTCCTCTTGATTTTACTTAGCGTAGGCAACATGATTGTCAATTTCGTGAAACTCAACTTTTCAATCGACGAAAGTGTTACTTTTTTTTAGTGACCTCCAGACCTTGCAAATGTACTGGGTGGCCCATAAGTCCCAATCGGTTTTAATTACAGAAAAAAAGGGGGAAAAATCGAAGTAAAAATGTGCATTAAGTTAAGAAATATTTATTTATGGATTATTCAAAGTACAAAATACAACCATCTTGACAAATACATATCCTTCTTAATAGATTACGTCAGCGTGAGCTCCATCGTAAGTAACACGAAGTGTTACTATGCGATGTTCAGCGTTTCAGGGTTAATCATTGTGAACGCGTTGCGTATGGCTCCTCTAAATTCTTCCACATTTTCACTCCTTGCTCACTTGCTCCATTACAAACGACTGACGAATGACAACTTTACGAATGACTTACTGACATTTCGTAGGTGTGAGGAAGGGCAGTGAAGCGCATGCGCATTGGAACCATCCGTCTCAACGCCTTGGCGGATTTTTTTTCCGAAGTTTTATCAAAACCGATTGGGACTTATGGGCCACCCTGTAGAATAGGGGATGTAGGCTCTCAGGAGGGCGGGGGGGATGTAATGAATAGTCTACTTCAGTAGTTCTCAATCTGTGGTCCGCGGACCTCTGAACACTGGATCTGGATCTTCTATGGGAGCTAAAATGAGTATGAGAATCACTGGCCTACTTGAAAGAGGCACCCGCCTCGGATTCAAAAGAAAAAATCAATCTAACCGAAGGAAAAAGAGCTATGACCAGAACTATTACTCAGATCGATTAAAATAATCCAAAAAGGGTTGTTTCCGCCCGGGTTCGAACCGGGGACCTTGCGCGTGTGAGGCGCACGTGATAACCACTACACCACGGAAACTTCCTTATGTTATTGTGTCTGAAAATGTCAGTCTCACACGTTTCTGAATTCATATTGGGAATTATTTCCACATTTGTTGGGTGTGGAGGACAACCATGAATGAAACATTTAGCTACTTATTTATTGAACATTTTATATTAGGCATAAAGGGAAGGCTATTCCTGTCTATTATGATGAATTTTCTTTCCAGTTTTTCAATAAAATAATTATCACATCATTGTCTGCTTCTACGGGTATTTGCTTTTGCCCGTCCTGTGTCCATCGATGGTCAATTTCACCTTTGGTGTGTGTGCTTCAATATTGAAAATGCTTGTCATTCATGGCCTAGTAAAGAATGAGATGAAGTTAGAAACAATGAGACAATGTAACAGGATAAGTTTACTTTGGGAGAAAAATATTTTCCGTGAACGTCCTGCCTTCATCTTGAAGGTAAGAAAGAAAGGTAAAACTTTGGGAAAATGAGAGAAAGGTAGGCGGCGGCGACGCAACTGCCACTTTTTTTTTATCCGAGCCAAATTGGAAATGTTCTATTTTCGGGATGCTATCTCCTGTCTGCAGGATGCGATCCTGCAGTCACAGGATGTAATCCTGCTGAGTACCTCGAAGGCGACATGGGAAATTTATTTATCGTTCGGCTTCGATACGCCCTTTTTTCCCCCTTGAATCGCTTTGGCAAGTTATGTAATGGAAATCTCTGACCGGCTAGAAGCTTGCAACTCTTAATTAAATGAGGAAACCTTTTTTCCTAAGTGTTTGAGTGCATCGGTGTTATTCCATTGCAAGAGCGTTGTTCTATCGGGAGGCTTTCCGAGCACGTCGCGAGAGGACAAGGGAATAAATCTGTTCTCATTATCGACCTTGCCATGCTGGAGAAGAGACCTACCTAAATAGCCCACCAAGGGAAAAAAAAGCTTCCGCCCAGGATCGAACCGGGAAGCATAATTTGAAACCTTACTCCTGTTCGAACACTGGGACCGGAACAGCCAATCAAACGCTCGCTAAATGTCATTATAGGAAAATGGCGACTTCCATGTTAATACAGGTTTCAGCTCTACCTGAAAAGCAGGGAGTTAATGTTTTTGAGTAGCTGTTGGTTGGACTTGGGTTTTCCCGCCGTACATCACCAGACAGACAGCTGGTGAGTGCCATTCAATGACATGAGAGCAACCCATTTCCCATGCATTCTGGTACATCCTCCTGACAAAGTCTACTATGTACTTTTTGTCACTGGTAGATTAGGTGATTTAAAATACTTCCCCTCTGAAAATGTATTTCAGTCCTTAAAGTTATGTAGGGTGAATGCATAGATCAATGTCCCATAATGCTATGTTACCAAATCTACATTATCACTGAAAACGTAGTCGCTACAAACCAGTACCAAGGCTCACATTCCTCACTTGCATTACCTTCGACCGCTTGATACTTCATAAAAAAATATGACTATTGGTCACTTAAGCTAATTGAAACCTAGGCCTAACTTCGCAGCTCTTCATATGCCATCGCGTAACCAATATTTTCTTATGTTGCATATGCCTAGTGTCATAGTGGTGACAGTTAGGAGAAGGTTGGCCTGCGTTGAGCTGTCCAACTTAATGGAAAAAACCATAGACCCATATTCTTTTCGAACTCAGCTATATGTTCAACGACATGTTTATTCGTGAGTTGTGCCTGATTCGCTTGAACTTGCAGCGGCTACGGGGGTAGCCATGTTTCTACCATGACACCATGGTGGAGTTTGATTGGCTGTTCCGGTCCCAGTGTTCGAACAGGAGTAAGGTTTCAAATTATGCAACCGGGAACCTCGCGCGTGTGAGGTGCACGTGATAACTACTACACCACGGAAAACTCTTCAACTTCTAGACTTTCATGAAGGTAATTCGGGAAAATTCGCAGTCAAACGTTTCGTGAAAGCCATTCATGGTTGACTTCTGTTTCCATAGCGCGAAAGACAACCAGGGAGTAACCGTTAGGCAAAGGATTAGTTTAATTGGCTGCGAAATGTACACATTCCTGTCCTTGCCGATTAATTCTACCCTTACGCTATTTTTGCTCGATCAAATAAGTACTAAATTTTCAATGAGCTGCAATGGTTCAGAGAGAGAGAAAAAAAAAACAAGCATTCCCTTAGTATCACCCTGGTGCCTCATGACACAAGGCATACAAGGGACATATTGTTTACTATACGGTGTGAGGTTTCCGTGGTGTAGTGGTTATCACGTGCGCCTCACACGCGCAAGGTCCCCGGTTCGATCCCGGGCGGAAACACGCTCGTCGTGATTTGGACTCTTAATTTTCCTTTTGGTTCCCATGGTGTGAGCCAGTACCCTACAGATATACCAAGCGTTTCTCCGGTGAAGGGAGTACTCAGTTCGACATTTCTCGAAGTCAGCGTGTGGATCAAATATTGTCTCCCCAGGTTCTGTGGATATTGATTTTACAGAGGAAGGACTCAGATCTGAAGAAAGAGGCGAGGCGGTTGAATCCGTATTGCAAAATCAGGCAACACGGACCCAGAGCCTCTCGAATCCTATCGTATCGTATCACGTTGGGATGTTCGAGCCCTTTCATCTTTCGATATTCATCGACGACTCTGTAATTCCCCTCAGAGCGCGTAATCAACGAAATTGAATCCCTGATCATGCACGATGAGATGAAACATCCGCATCCTTCTCGTCGAGGAACCGAGACCGATGAAGACAATTATTCTCTGACATTCTGCGCCTTGGAAGCGAACTATCAAGATCAGTAAAAGAGCACTTAGGAAATGATTTGTCCACATGACATGCATTTATTCCTGCAACTTCCCCGCAATAATTGCCTTTACGAGAAAGTGCCTGCCGCGATTACGTTGAAGAAAAAATGTAACCACTGCGATCTTTTTTTATATTATAGACTGACGTATAGCGCTGTTGTTTTTCTCGGGACATCATCATGTGATGAAGGTTCGGATCCTTTTCCATGCGAGCAAGAGGATTCATTTCCTGGCTGGAATCCCCTTTTCTAATCAAGAGACCTTGGGAGATGTACGGAAACGGGATCCTGGGGTGAGGATAAGGATCAAGGGGTCTGATGAAGGGTTCCATGCACAATGCATCATGTGGAAGGAGCATGATGTGGGACTCGAAGCACGATGTGGTGTGTCCTCACGCATTCCATCGGCAAAAAGATTTCGCCGCACCTTCTAGCACGGCGGCGCAGCCTCTCGCAGTACTACAGAAACTGATTATTATTATTTATTTTTACGGAATAACGGTCTCCATGCACGAGTTATTGGCTGCTGCCGAGCATCAATCAAGGAGAAATTCGATGCCCGCGCGCGGAAAGTTGGATCACTTCAGGCGGGAAACTGGATGCCCGCGCGCGGGAAATTGAATGCTTTCACGCGGGAAACTGGATGCCCGAACGCAGGCTTTCATTCGGTTGCCTCACGAGGAGAGAACAGCGAGTGTCGAGACCACCTGCTTCCATGCTATTTTAGGAAGACATCCTTTCTCACGTCTCTGTAAAAGACGGGAATATCAAGGTTTCATTAAAAAAAAAAAAAATCTTTCAAAATGGCATCACGCGACGTCAAGAGCATCAAGTATTCCATGAGATGCAAGAGTTTTGAGATCTTCAAACGTCCCTGTCTCCGTCTCTCACGCGCACAGGGTACGCGACTAAGGACTGCACGGAGAACGGGACCTGGTACGCGAACGAGAAGGGTCTGGAGTGGAGCAACTACTCCACCTGCGGCGAAGTGGAGGCGATGAAGACTCGGGTCTACGTCCACCTCGCCTCCTACGCCATCTCCATCGCCCTCCTCCTGCCCGCCATCGCGATACTCTTCTCCTACAAGTGAGTTCCATCCCGGATGAGATCAGCGATCGATGGGATTTAATGCGGGGGCAGACATTAATCTGCTTGCCACATTTCCGTGTTTTTTGCGCATGCTTAAAAGGGTGAAAATTGGATCATGAAACATTTACGACTCTAGAATGCCACGAGACACGGTTTCATTGCGGAACGGGGACCAAAAAAGTTGCGAAAAGCATAAAAATAGGAAGGGAATAAAAGTTTTAATGGGCAGTCTATGAAAGATGATGGTGACTAGAGAGACTGGATATAACCGTCTCAAAATGAATTGTCAGTCGCTTTTCCTTTAAGATAAAGCTGTCTTTCTGACTCCATCGTGCTCTGGAGTGGAAAAGCTTGAAAATTAAAAAAAGTTTTCACAGCGATAAAAACCCATGAGCAAAACGCGAAATTGAAGGGGAAAAAAAAAAGAGTCGAAATGGAAAATGCAGACGGCGACACGGCAGCGATTTGCTAGAGCGAAAAATATACGGCGGTCCCATTTATCAAGATGGACTTGAAAGCTCATATTTCATAGTGCAATCAGCGGAAAAGTCACTTAATGTTTCCCCCATTCTGGTCCCCTGCATCCTTCAAATGACGAAGTCGATCCCGGATTGCTTTTGCTGATAAGCTGAAAATATGTCAAAATATGAAACAAAAGGAAGAGAAGTTTCCGTGGTGTAGTGGTTATCACGTGCGCCTCACACGCGCAAGGTCCCCGGTTCGATCCCGGGCGGGAACAAGTTTTTCCGTTTTCCCTCGTTATTTTTCTCCATTCTGTGTCAGGGAGGATAAATCGACCAGGAGTTTTATTTTCTCATGCTTGCGGAGGAAGTAACCCAAATCCAAATCGAGCAGGAACCCTATTTGACGCAAGACAATGCCCCCAAACCTTTGAAATTCTCCCAACCTGCAATAAGATTAATGCAATTACTCCTGCAATAAGATTAATGAAACCGACGGAGTTCCGGATTATTCGTGGGCGTGAGAGGCCCGATAAAAAAAAAAGCCACGTTCAGGAATGGTGCAATTCCCGCAGACATAGGAGAGGGTGCATCGTCACCATTTCAAAGCCGATTAAAGAAATAATTCGTGTTATGTCCCCACTCCAATAGAGCAATTGTAGCATTCACGAATCGCTTTCATGAAAATCTGGAAGTTGCCGTTCTCCATACCATCCCTTCGCAGGAGGTTTCCGTGGTGTAGTGGTTATCACGTGCGCCTTACACGCGCAAGGTCCCCGGTTCGATCCCGGGCGGAAACACGCTCTTCGTGTTTTGGATTCTTAATTTTCCTTTTGATTCGCATGGTGCGAGGCAGTACCCTACACAAGATATACCAAGCGTTTCTCCGGTGAAGGGAGAACTCAGTTCGACGTTTCTCGAAGTTCCCCGCCTGGATCAAATATTGTCTCCCCAGGTTCTGAGGATAATGATTTTTTTTTTACAGAGGAAGGGACTCAGATCTGAAGAAAGAGGCGAGGCCGTTGAATCCGTAATGCAAAATCAGGCAACACGGACCCAGAGCCTCTCGAATCCTATCGTATCGCATCGCGTTAGGATGTTCGAGCCCTTTCATCTTTCGATATTCATCGACGATCTCTCTCATTCCCCTGAGCTCGTAATCAACGAAATTGAATCCCTGATCATGCACGACGAGATGAAACATCCGCATCCTTCTCGTCGAGGAACCGAGACCGATGAAGACAATTATTCTCCGACATTCTGCGCCTTGGAAGCAAACTATCAAGATCAGAAAAAGAGCACTTAGGAAATGATTTGTCCACATGACATGCATTTATTCCTGCAACTTCCCGCAATAATTGCCTTTACGAGAAAATGCCTGCCGCGATTACGTTGTAGAAAAAAATGTAACCACTGCGATATCTTTTTTTTATATCATAGACTGACGTATAGCGCTGTTGTTTTTCTCGGAAAATCATCATGTGATGAAGGTTCTGATCCTTTTCCATGCGAGCAAGAGGATTCATTTCCTGGTTGGAATCCCCTTTTCTAATCAATAGACCTTGGGAGGTGTACGGAAACGGGATCCTGGGGTGAGGATAAGGATCAAGGGGTCTGATGAAGGGTTCCATGCACAATGCATCATGTGGAAGGAGCATGATGTGGAAGGAGCATGATGTGGAAGGAGCATGATGTGGAAGGAGCATGATGAGGAAGGAGCATGATGTGGAAGGAGCATGATGTGGGACTCGAAGCACGATGTGGTGTGTCCTCACGCATTCCATCGGCAAAAAGATTTCGCCGCACCTTCTAGCACGGCGGCGCAGCCTCTCGCAGTACTACAGAAACTGCACAGTTCTCAAGGACGAGACAGAGCACATTTTCTTCTTATAAATCCGAACATGCCGCCCCCTAATCCAGGCCTCAATGCTGTGGATTACGCTGTCTGGGCGGAATAGCGAAGGATCTGCCCGCAACTCTCGATCGGGGACTTCCAGCGTCCCGAGGCCACGATGCATTCCGAATAGGGAAGCATCCATTCTCGCTGTGAAGGCGATTCGGGAATGACTTCCACGTTCGCAGGGTGCGGAGGGCACGGAAGCATTAGGCAACTCATTCGTCGATTGTTTCCTCTTTTTGAACCCCCCCCCCCCTGTGTTGGGGAAAGTTATGCTAACGTCAATGGGATGTTCATTTCATAGATTGATGAGAATTTATAGAGTCTGCTTCTGTTTGTTTTTTTCCGTCTCATCGTGCACCACTCTTCCCTATTCCCTATTTGATACGTTTATATTACATGCCATAATTTAACATAAAATTAAGATTGTAAAGATGTATCGGCAACCACCGGTATCGGCCGCTGGTATGGCACCATCGGCGCCATCGGCCATTGGCCGGTTTGCAAGCTACCGGTGCCGATGTTCGAAGAAGAACGTGCAGAAGGAAGAATAAGGAGGGAAAAAAATACAGGAACAGCGCTTGTCAATAGATTCTCAACAGCAAAAGGGAAGAATTAAGGTTATATCGATGCATCCATGGATGAATGTCATTTTCAATGCTTGGAGGCACGGTAGGCTATTTATCATCCGTCGCGAAGGTCCCCCCCCCCCCCCATCACCTTCAAGAGATTATGGAAGACTGATGAGGCTAAAATAAATTTGAACATGGCTATCTAATGGGTCCATTTAGACAAAACTTTTGAGCGATGGTTCTTCGCTGTTTCTCCATACGTCACAAAAGTATCGGCACCTGCCGATAGGTATGACATAATAAATGGCCAACGGTCATCGGTCAAATATGGACATCGGTACAGCCCTATATAAAACACATGAATACTATTTCAAAATAAATTATGTACTTTATTTTATATGAAAATATATGATATTGCATATGTACCTAACATATTCTCGATAGCATCCCAGAGGGAACGTTCCAGTGTTTCGAGTGATTCTTGGCTCCTCTCGGTGATTCACAATTACCAATAATAATAATTACAAATAATTAATTATTAAATAATAATAATTATAAATTATTATTATTCAATTATTGACAATGAAGATAATCCACTCGGAGTTCTATTCACCTTGAGAGAATTCCTCATTATCAGCCTCCTAATGAACCTATAAGATCTCCCACAATCGAAAAATGCTCATGCACACGCACGAACTTGTGTGTGTGCGCGCGCGCACACACACACACACACAAACAGACACACGGTTACGCTAAAATTATTCTTGCTTTTCCTTAAGTTTTGCAGGCTTCTAGCCAGCCTGACTTGCGTACTGAACACTTAGTGTCAAAGCGATTCATGTAGAGGAAATGGCGTATCAAAGCCGAACAAAAGCCTTTCCCATAATTCTCCCATGCCCCGCCAATTTCCGGGCGTCTGCGAGATAACTGAATGGACAGATACAGCGGCGAGGACCCATGCGCCGACCGACTCTGTGCCCGCTTCATTATGAGACTGCTTCTGGTGGCATTGCAATATAGGCAGGACCACGTCAAGCGGATGCAGGGTCGCATCCTGCAGGGGATGATCGCTGGCCGAGAATTGAGGATTTCTCGGGAAGGGAAGAACTTTGTGGGGGCGTCATTGTCGTCTACCTTCTTTTGACGTTTGCCACATCTCATATTCTGTTCCTAGGAAAAGCATTGACGTAGGATGACGGTAATGGCTTCATCACAATGGGAAATTAAAAATCTTCTAAATCTTGGACTATTATAAGCCAGTGTTCTGCAAAATGAGACACGTGGAAATTTCTTCTGTAACATTGAAGCGCATAAAATGAGATTCAATTCAGAATGATTTGTTGGGATGGTACAATGAGTGTGCCAGGATTCGTTAGGAAAGGAAAAAGTATTTTCGTATACGGTGGATTTGATTGAGCGTAAAAAAAAACATGGAAGCGGAATTCATAATGGACGGGAAAGTCTGCATTTCACAGCCAATTACAGGAATCTGTTACTTAATCCTTCCTGCCCTGGTGGGCCTTCACACCATGAACAAATGGAAGTCCATCAGGAAAGGAGTAAGAAGTATTTCAATAAGCAGTTTCCGTGTTGTAGTGGTTTTCACGTGCGCCTCACACGCGGAAGGTCCCCGGGTCGATCCTTGGCGGAGACAGATTCTCGCTTGTTTTTTCTGACTTTTCCTTCGTAGGTCGTAGCACTATTTCGTCGTCGACACTGATCGTCGCACTCTCCACGTCACGAAGGCATTACGAAGGTTGGGAGTAGTTACAGTTCGCAGAAGTCTACACTCCTAGAAAATTCCGAGCGTTTTGGGGGAGTAAGAAATGAGCACACTGTGAGCTTTGCGAATTTACTCTCTTATTACTCAACAAATGCTCCCTCATCGCTCGTATTGAAGTGAACACCTTGAAGTTCTTCGCCAGGCCCCTAAATGGAGTCCAGGCCATAAACAAGCTCATATTCCTATTGAGAACCCTTTTGGAACTGGTATGGTTTTATCCCTATGGGAGACCTACTATAAACAGGGAGTTCGGGAACTTCATTCAATCAGATCCTCAATGAAATGAGGTAATGAAGGACTGATAGCCCGGATACTCCACTGAACCTATAAGAGGTTATCCAACTTCTGACGTGTACTCTAATTAGTACAGTCAGAGGTAGGTCGACACCTATAGAACGAAAGCGACACACAATATATGTGAGAATTTTCTGATTTGCATGACATCCCTATCACTTTCATGAGGGGAGCGGTTTTACTCATAGAGGAGGAGAGCAATTTTACTTCTTGGTGATGGAGTAAATTGCGAGGAAAGGGTCTCACTTTCCCCCCACTTTGACTTCAATCGATAAAATGAGAGAAAAAACTCTTTTTAGCGAGGGGGATTTTTTAAGAGTGTACGCGTTGGTTTCTGAGATTCATGAGCTTTCAGCTCCCCAATTCGATGTGTCACGTGGACACGATCAGAACTGGGTGCGTGATTGTGATTGCGCTTGACCTCTACTTCGTTTCTTGACGCGAAGATCAGTGTCTACGACGAAATGGTGCAACGGCTTAAAGTGTAGGCAATGTTTTGTCGGCGACGAAAGCGCCGTTCAAGGATTAAACAAATAACTTGCTTTACGTTTCCCCCACTGTTGACCCCAATACAGCAAATGTGGTCTGGTTGACTTGTCGTCCATTAGAGAATTTTTGCTGGAGCTTTCAAGTGAGCCAAAGGAAAGGGAAAAGAAAGAAAAAAAAATTAAGGAAATTGTTTCCGCCGGGATCGAACTGGGTACCTTGCGCATGTGAGGCGCACGTGATAACCACTACACCACGGAAACCTCGCGAGAGGAGTAACTTCTAGATTTTCATGAAGGTAATTTGGGAGAAAATCCTAGCAAAGCGTTTTTTGGAAGCCTTTCGTGATTGACTTTCACATTTTTGTGGTGAGTGAGACAACTAAGAAAGACACATTAAGCAACGGATTTGTTGAATATGCTGTGAAATGTGGAGTTCCTGTCCTTCCTGATGAATTCGATTCTTACGTTGTTTTCGCTCGATCAAATCAGTAAGAAATTAAATTTTCCCTTTCCTGACCGATCCGGAATACTTTTCATTCAATGAGCTGCAATGATTCAGAGAGAGAGAAAAAAAAAAAGAAGCAATCTTATTGTGAATCCCCCTGGTGCCTCATGACACAAGGCGTATAGTCGATATCCTGAATCCTTGTGCGGTAGACTCTCAAAGAGTGAAAGGGTAATGAGGTTGTTAAGATGCGTGTAACTGCCGCTGATGATAACAAATGAGACCAATGAAGTTGATGAAGGGGAGTTTTTGTTTACAAATGCCGGAGTTTTATGGCCTGTCCTCACATCCCTCTTTCCATGAAGTTTCATTTTCGGAGTCTTTCTATCAACTCAGTTGACAAGTGCTAATCCCTTTTATGGCGGTCCTCCGGCCAGCAGACAATGCCGCTGCACAAGGATTCAGGATAAAGACTACAAGGGACACCTTTACCTTGAAGTCCCGTCAACGTACAGGAATCTTTGAACAAATGTGAAAATTGGAAAGTGTGAGATGACGGTAGGCTCCCAGAAGTTCCCTCCACGGTAAGAAACCCTGAATCGATGTGCTCCTTCGAATCGATTGCCGGATGTACGGAGTACTCCTCTGCAGGATGCTATACTTCATTCACAGGATGTGATCCCGCAAGGAAAATAGCTTAGGAGAATTATGTGAACGGCTTTTGTTCGACTTTGAAACCTCATTTATAATGCTTCAATCGCTTTGACGAAAATCAGTTAGTGGGAACGTCTGCCAGTTTGCATCACTCAAGAAAATCAGGAAGTCCTTCAACGTGAGTGTGCGCACTGCAGAAGAACTTTTGGGCATACTTTGTGGTCTACTATGAGGAAACAATCAAATAAGGAATTTTTTAAAACCCTTGTGGTACTCCACAGCGATATATCGTTGTTTGATCCACGCGCGAAAGGGAGGGAGGGAGGTTCCTGGCACTAAAATGGTTAATGTTTTCGTTTCCTTCGCAAACTGCAAATATAGAAGTCATTCCCGAACCGCCTTCACAGTGAGAGTGCCTTTTAGTGGGCCTCCTTTCCTGAAAGGAAAGAGGCCACTTATTTCACACTTTCCACACAAAGGGCACACTTTCCGTGTGTCAGTGTGTCACGCTTTGGTTGTCCGACGATAACTAAGAAAATATTGGTCTGATCAACGTGAAAATTGGCAAGCAGGTTGTTATGATACAGGCTGATATCGTTTCTTGGCGAATTTGCACCAAAAATTGGCATTTTTATCGTAAATTTTGGATTTTAAATTTGCTAACATAAGGTAAGGCATGAGTACCCGTTCGCCCTTCAATATATGGATCACAATGCGCATGCATATACGACCCAGACCTTGAGCGCGGTGCCGTGTCAACAACCAGAGCTACCAGTTCCCTCCCAACCTTCGTGCCGGATGGTTCCCAGCACGCGCAGCACTCCATCCTCCCATCATCATTTCATGGGCATCAAGGGTAATTTACAAATGTAACTAAAAAATGATGCTTTTAATGGCCAAAGACCGGAAAGAGTTGGCATTTTCTTCAATTAGGTGCCTAAATGTGGATCTTCTTAAATGAAAGGAAGGCCACTACTGGACTGGGCATGCCCATCATGTTTACTTTCTATTCGTGGCGCGTTCTGGCCTTGATATGCTCGAGATCCCCGATCTAACGATGCGGTTAGACCGTAATACCGTCCAGACGGTGCAATCCACCAGAATGAAATCCAAATCAAGGGGGGGGGGGCACGTTCGGCTCCATGAAATGTCCCTGGTCTTCTCGTTGAGGAACTGAGCAGTTGCTGCAGTACTGTGAGAGGGTGTGGTGTCTATACGTTAATACGCCATTTTTGAGATGAAATCCTTGCTAACTTATAGCTGGAGACGGTGATTTCCAATTGCGCAAACTTTTACGAATATTGCCTAATGGTTGAAAAGAACGAGTCCCTCATCATGCCCTTGATCATATCTTTTGCCCCTCGGACCCATTTGATCACAACACGCACGGTGAATCGAAAATATGAAGGAATTCCAGCTGTGAAAACGGATCCTCTTCCTTGCATGGAGACGAACGCTGCGGTGGCGAGCGACGGTAATAGATAACATTGTCTGGAAAGGGAGACAGGAGGGGAATTTCAAGTCTGTTCGCAACCCTCTCCCCTGTAGCGGCAATTAACACCTGTGACGTTGGGTGACCAAATCTGGCTGGAGCGATTTATTGCGGATCCTTGAACCCCGCTGAAATTATTTTTTGTTTGCGTTTGTGCCCTATTAGGGGGCGTGCACGATGAAATAAACATCTGGTTGGTTCATCGCACCTTTCACATGATTCACTGGAGCTATCAAGCGAGAAAAAAAAATGCTTGTGCCAGATATTTCCGCCCAGGATCAAACCGAGGATATTAGGATCTTATTCCGCCACGGAAACCGACAACGTGTGTGATATATTAAAATTAAACGTAAACTCTTAAGCTCTTAAATATTCAGAAATATTAAATTCTCCATCTTTTTACAGAAGGAATTCTTAATTAACTTCTGGAATTCCAGACTGTAGGAGAAAATCGACCATGTCCATTGTAATGAAATTCACTTACTTTTTTGCGGGCATTAAAATCATTATGAATCAGTATCTACTTATTTTTGTCCATCCGGCGCGCTCCTATGTTTAATTCCCCTTTGTGCGCATGAGGTCCAATGCCGAAATGAACATGTAATCTGTTCATTGTGCAAAACTTAAGGGAAAACAAAGGGAAATAAAATCAGGAAATTGCCAGATTAAGGTTGGAGTCGTCAACGCAACTTTTATCCGTGCCGAGTGTAACATCCCCTATTTTCAGTATGTGACCCAGTCGCAATGAGAATAACCGAGACAGCCAAGAGCCGTCTGGATTGAGGCAGGAGACCCGGAGTGGCTCGGATGCTGAGACCTCCTTGCCAAGTCTCTCCACTCATTTATCATGGCAGACGCCTGGAAGTTGGCGTGGGAAAATTAGGGGAAGGCCTTTTTTTTGTTCGCCTTCCGAAAGTCGTTTTCTTTCCTTGAATCGTTTCGGTGAATCGTCTAATCGGAGTGTCAGACTGGCCTCAAGCCTGCAAAACATGAAAAAATTAGAAAACCTTTCAACTCAATTGTGCCTTTACGCATACTTTTTCATTGCCGGAGTACTGCGCTCTTCGGGGGTCTCCCAAGCACGCCGGTGCGAGGTCTAAGAAGGAAATCTGCTCTGATTACAGACCTTTCCGTGGTAGCGACTTGAACTACCAACTGAGACATGAAGAAAAGCCCGTGTTTTTTTGTGGTCGGCATTGAACCAGTGACCTTGCGCATGTGATATTTACGAGATGAGCCGGGGAAGCTTCGTTAAGTCATTATTCGTGTTCGTATTCGTAAGTCGTATTCGTCCCATTTGCACTCGCATCACTTGATTGATGTAAAAAAAAAGGATTTCCTGCTGTGAAAATGGATCCTCTTTTTCTCCGTGGAAAGGAACCGAAACTTTAGCACATGGTAATATACTAAGAAAAATTTCAGCGCTTCGTACTATTCTGTAAATTAGGTCATGGTATTCATCTAAAAGCGACGAGTACATGCGATCATAGTGTGTTTGTACTGATTGGAATATTTCTCATTTAAATGTCATATTAATGAAAATTGATGTTCTCCTGTATGAAGAGCGATGTTCTCCGAGTCCTAGAAGGTGGCGTTTCCGTGGTGTAGTGGTTATCACGTGCGCCTTACACGCGCAAGGTCTCCGGTTCGATCCCGGGCGAAAACAAGCCAACCTTTTTTTTTTCTTTTCCTTTTGCTGGCTTGATTACTCCGGCGAACCCTGTCTAAGGGACGACAAGCCCACCAGACCGCATTTGCAGTGGGACAACAGGGGAAAAAAAGTCGTTTTGTTAAATGGCCCATGAAGAGGTGACGGTGCACTATCTCAAAGATCTGCAGCAACTGCTCCATCCTTGAGCAAGAGTGCACCTATTTTATATATTTATCGAGCTGCGCCTGTCTCGCACTTAATCTGGAGCTCCATTTAATACATTACATATCCTAGAAAGGGGGGGGGGAGGATTTCGAAAATCCGTTGCCATCACAGGATCAGGGAGCTAGATTATAAAAACTCGTAATGTAGGATTCGATAGGTACCCGTTGCAATATACTCTAGGCTCACGTTTTCTGACTCGAAACCTCCAGCAGATTCTCTCCTCTCGCATTTAAACCCTCCTCTTACGAGTCAGCTAACACGAGTAATCAGTAACCTTGGGTCATTCAATTTGGTTTGAACGGTTTCTCGAGGGATACTTGACTCGGGTTTGCCCTTGGCCGCCTGGATTCTTTTTCCTCCATCATATTGTTTTGCTGCCCCTTTGAACGTTTGCGTTCGCGAGCATGTTAAAAGGATTGCGTGGTTAGTTTATATCCCACACGCGCGAAAAACGGAAGCTAACAATTGGGGGGAAAATTTGAATGGAAAAGCGAAAAAGTCATTTGTTTCCGCCCGGGATCGAACCGGAGACCTTGCGCGTGTTAGGCGCATGTGATAACCACTACACCACGGAAACTCGTATGGGTCATTGTAACAAAAATTGGACACTCCAGTTCTTCGCAGAAAGGGAATTCAGAATTTGCATTTCATTTTGTAAATAAGGAGACCGTAGTGCAGTGACCCCCAAGCCAAGCCAATTATTAGGACATCGTAGTGTCCTAATACACCGCATGAAAACATGAACTGGGACCGCAGTTTCAATACCGCTACCGTAGTGGTTGCATTTGTTCCTCTACGAAGTCTTACCAGGGATGACAGGCGTTCTCTGTAAAAGCGGCGACTGCGGAAATTACGAGAGTAAGTATATCTCAGAATAAGCAACTGGAAGATTTTCTAAGTGTTTATCAACTGCTCGCGACGGTTTTCATTTATTTGACAGTTGCCTTAATCTGAAGAGGACACACGAACGCCATTCTAGTCCTTTCTACCGGACGCAGATTGTTCGATCGACTTGGCTTGAGCAAAGCCTTTTTTAAACCAATTGACATTCAAAGTGGATCACTATTATTTCCCAGGATAGCGACGAAGGTAAACAAGTACGGGGCATATGTATGTACTCGAACCACTTTGTTCCCGATCGTTCGGAGACCCATTTGACTGTAAATAAATTATCAAGGCTGCGTGAAACCAAATGATTGCACAGAACCAATGCAACGTTTATAGTTATTTATAACAGCGATCCAATTCGTATGCAGAGTGGAGTATGATAACCTTATCTCTTCCATGCCCTTGTGGAAGGAGGAGCTCCAGCGAGAGGGATGTGGATGTTTCATCGAACCGAATGCGCCCCTGCATAATCAGGAACTCAAATCTGGGAGATGACTCTTTTGAGAGGGATTGCATAGGAGGGTCTATCGAAACTGAAGGATCAAAGGATTCGAAAACACAGCACGACAGGATAAGAGGAGGCTCTAGGCCCATGTTTCTTGATTCCCGGATCATATGACTTCATCGGAGAAACATGTGGTTGGTTTATTAGAGCGTTGAAGCTACCAGCTTTACCGATACGCATCATGTCCGTGCCGGTATCTCCTCCCATGTTAATATTAGCGGCAAAGAAAAAGCGCCGCATCCTAAAAGGACCGTCATCTTCGGAAAATGTTTCCGCCCGGGATCGAACCGGGGACCTTGCGCGTGTGAGGCGCACGTGATAACCACTACACCACGGAAACCACGTTGTACATATTAATCCAAATTCTAGGCTTTCATGAAGGTAATTCGTAAATGGCACATCTGCTATGATAGGGACAACAGTGAGGGGACACATCACAAGGCGTTTGCTGAATAGGCTGTGAAACGTTGACGATATACCCACAGATCTGCAGCCGCTCTTCGAAACAACGCCGTTCCTCGACGAGAGGGTATCGTATTTATTTTTACCTCTTGTTGAGCTCCCGCTTAATCCAGAACTCCATCTCTTAGATTACAATGTCTGGAGATTTTTTTTAAAACCCTTATCAGGCAACGGGGGTCCATTGGGCTCCTACTACGTTCCATGTACACGTGCAAAATGTTGCACTCTGATTCCCCCATTATTCGCAGCTTTTCACCTATTTGTCTATTTCTTACAACTACGGGGTGTCCATGGAGTCCAGCATCATAGATAAATAAAGATATTGTTTCTTTTTTTGTTCAGGTTAATTATTGAATTGAAATGGCCTTATCAAAGCAAGAAAGAGTGGAGTTGATCCTGTTGTGTTGTTGGGAAGGCCGATTGCAGCATTTTGAACATCGCTAATAGAAACATACACACTATATGAACTTTTTCTATGATGCTGGACTTTATGGACTCGCTGTAGAGTAAGAAGGAAAAAGGGAGGAAAGAGATGAATCCCAGATCTTATCTTAGGCTCATGGGAAAGGACTCCTCCGCATGCAGGATCTTCAGACTCCAGATGAGTCGCAAAGGTCAAACTTGGGTAATCCCAGGAGAATGTTTCCCCAATCAAATTTTCTTTTCTTTTTATCCTCGTGGGACGTGTTGGAACTACGTTATTCCCCCTATGGTTCGGTATAGCATAGTCATGACGTGGCATAGTCGGTCTCGCCCAGTGTTTGTGGTTCGGTTTCATCTGAAAAATGTTCTTTATGTTGTGTTTTGAATTGTTTCCCCTCACGCTAGGCTAGGCTTATCCCTTGGTGTATGGACTTTTGATCATGAAGTTGGGAATGGGCTAATGCAGAAATGCATTCGGAATTCTGAGACTAATGATCAGACCGCGAAGTCATCAGCTTATATACATGCAAAGGTACCCCGAAGGTAACAAATTGCGAATTACCGGTGAAAGGTTAATGTAAATGCAGGTAAAACAGGTTATAAAAAAACGTAAAACGCGGGAGAAAAAGAGAAGAACTGTGAAACTGAGGTAAATTAGAGGTAAGATGGGGGTAAAATATCACGGTAAAATTCGATAAGGATAGAATTCAGAAAGTGAAACAGGTTAAATTAATTTCGAAAATTTTTCCTTTTTGTTCCTTAATATTACCGTCAAAATTTTACCTGAGGTAAGAAAAAATTGTTGGCCTGCAAAACAATGTTACATTACTTTTTGGAATTTACCGGAATTTTGCTGTTTTCCAATACTTAAAGTAATAAGAGGTCCGATGGACCTCCCTTGTCCGGTTACTTTCGACTTTTACCTTGCCCCGATGAGCGTTAAAAGTCTGTCGGCACCGCAGGATCCTGGAACATCTCGTCGCTACATGATTTGACGGGTATCCATTGGAAATACTCCAAGCTCACGATTTCTGACTCTAGATCTCCGGGAGATTTCTTTCTCCCTCTCCCAAACGGACACTCTGCCTCATGCGTCGGCTAACACGAGTAATCTGTGTGGGTTAGGGAAGCTCATTTCGGTCGAAGCAGTTTCTTTGGGAAATCCCGACCCTGATTCGGCCTCAGTCGCCAGAATTCTTCGTGCAGCATCACATCGGGTTGCTTGACATTGGAGGGCCGCATTCGCTAACACGATGAGATAAACGCGTGGATGGTGTATCGTCATTTGCACAGGATTCAAGAGAGCTACCAGAAAAAATGGAAAATTGATAAATAAAGGGAGCATGAGTCCACCAGGGCTCGACCTAGGGACGTTGAGTGTGTCAGGCGAACGTGATGTACGTGTTTCTGCGAGTAATCATGTTTTGCAATATTACTTTCATCCTTTTCCTAAAATTAAAACACGATTGACTTCCTCATTTGCAGGCTGTGGGAATTAACCATTGAATAAACATTGGGCAACTTTTACGTTGACTGCACTTTGAAATGGGATATTTCATATTTATTATGATGAATTTCATTTCCATGTAAGTACACCCACCATGCACCGTAATTTTCAATTCGACGTTTTGTGCTTTAGCTCGGTGCATAAGTACCGTATTTACTCGTGTATAAGGCGCATTTTTTTAACATATTTTCCTGCGATCGATGCGTCTTATACTGGGGAAAAAAAAAAATTTTTAGAAAACATTTTTTCAGCGTACCTATAACTCATTGGTCATTTATTTAGACGGAAACAGTATCAATAGGCAGTCAGAACAGTGAAATTAAAAAAATAACATGCAAACTGTCGGGATGGCTACGCTATTTCTCCATTCAGTATCGGAGTCAGAATTTGAGATATCCGGGGAGGAATTTTGATTCGGGGAGCACTCATCCTCTGAGGAAGGGTCTTCCCAGAGACAATCGTCTTCAGTTCCATCGAGTGAATTCGATATTCCACACGTTTTGAAACTCTTTCTCACTGTTTCAGGATCAACCATACTCCACGCGCGTTGAATAAACTCGCATAACTGTGTGAGAGTCGGCTTCCTCTGCTTCCCCGTCGGAGTCACATTGGCAATATTCTCGATTCGAAATTCATTTAGCAATCGACGTAAGTGCACAACGGTCATCGGTCAAATATGGACATCGGTACTGCCCTATATAAAACACATGAATACTATTTCAAAAGAAATTATGTACTTTATTTTATATGAAAATATATGATATTGCATATGTACCTAACATATACTGGATAGCATCCCAGAGGGAACGTTCCAGTGTTTTGAGTGATTTTTGGCTCCTCTCGGTGATTCACAATTACTGTTATTCACAATGAAGATAATCCACTCGGAGTTCTATTCCCCTTGAGAGAATGCCTCATAATCAGCCTCTTAATGTACCTATAAGATCTCCCACAATCGAAAAATGCTTATGCACACGCACGAACTTGTGTGTGTGTGTGCGCGTACATACACACACACACACACACACAAACAGACACACGGTTACGCTAAAATTATTCCTTCTTTTCCATAAGCTTTGCAGGCTTCTAGCCAGCCTGACTTGCGTACTGAACACTTTATGTCAAAGCGATTCATGTAGAGGAAATGGCGTATCGAAGCCGAACAAAAACCTTTCCCATAATTCTCCCACGCCCCGCCAATTTCCGGGCGTCTGCGAGATAAATGAATGGAGAGATACAGCGGCGAGGACCCATGCGCCGACCGACTCTGTGCCCGCTTCATTATGAGACTGCTACTGGTGGTATTGCAATGGAGGCAGGACCACGTCAAGCGGATGCCGAGGATGATCGCTGGCTGAGGATTGAGGATTTCTCGGGGAGGGAAGAACTTTGTGGGGGCGTCGTTGTCGTCTACCTTCATTTGGCGTTTGCCACATCTCATATTCTGTTCCCAGGAAAAGCATTGACGTAGGATGACGGTAATGGCTTCATCACAATGGGAAATTAAAAATCTTCTAAATCTTGGACTATTATAAGCCAGAGCAAAATGAGACACGTGGAAATTTATTCTGTAACATTGAAGCGCATAAAATGAGATTCATTTCTAGAGAATGATTTGTTGGGATGCTGCAATGAGTGTGCCAGGATTTGTTGGGAAAGAAAAAGTATTTTCGTATACGGTGGATTTGATTGAGCGTAAAAAAAACATGGAAGCGGAATTCATAATGGACGGGAAAGTCTGCATTTCACAGCCAATTCAACGAATCTGTTACTTAATCCTTCCTGCTCTGGTGGGCCTTCACACCATGAACAAATGGAAGTCCATCAGGAAAGGATTAAGAAGTACTTCAAAAAGCGGTTTCCGTGGTGTAGCTGTTATCACGTGCGCCTCACACGCGCAAGGTCCCCGGTTCGATCCCGGGCGGAAACATATGAAGTTTTTTTTTTAATTCCTAAATTGGTAGCTCGCTTCGTTACCATGACAGATAATCAAACCACGTATTCCAAATTGATTTTTCTTAATCAGGGCTTCGGAACGGAACGAAATTGCTTACTCCTGAAAACGAAATTATTTCGTTCTGTTCCGTTCCTTGACCATATCTTCCTTTGCAATTGTGATGAAGATAAACGTTTCTTCGCTTTCTCGTAGTTCCATTAAAAAATGTAATCGATTAATCGGTCGATTGATCGAATTTTGCATCGATTGCAATTCGCTATCCATGCTACTATCCAAGCACACACTAGCTCAACCTACACGTGACACATTCCAATCGGAGCGAGAATAATTACAGCATAGATAGTGTTACACATAAATGATGAAAAGAAACGCACTTTGGTCTCTTGCCGTTTAGCCAACCCATCCCGGAAGGATGTAAAAATGTAACTTACATGTTTGGAAAAGACGGTGACTCTTCATTACGTGGGGATTTAGAGATTCATTATCTATTCACGGGCAACATAGGATGGAAGAACAGAAAAAGCAATACATTGTTGAGGGTTTCACCCTTTTCCTTTCCTCTTCTCTCGGCTGCTTCCGGCTTTCCGCCTCCCCCCGATTACTTTCTGGCTACTCCCACAGACCTACTTTCTGGCTTCTCCCACAGACCTTCTACTTTCTGGCTACTCCCACAGACCTTCGCTGGTGCAAGTTACACATATTCTTCTCTCACTGCCGTCTTCACATTATGGTCTATCCTGCCTCTCCTATTCCATATCCTAGCCCGAATTCCTTTTTCCTTCTGCGCGTTCTCTTGCAGCTTCTTCATTACGATTTTCTTTTTCCCATTCGTGTCCAGTGACTTTTTGGTCGCTTTGTTCTAGGACTCTGCTACCTTAGCCTGACGCGCAAGGCCTTTCTCGGCCACAGGCCAGGCGGATGAACACGGGATGTAAGCCAGATGTAAGCCAGTACGCTTATGGATGCGAATAGGTCTGGAAGTTTTATGTTGAAATTGTCTGAAAGCGCTGACTTTTATTCGTGTGTGTTCCCATTAAAAAAAAAAAAAAATTTCATTTTTGAGGCAGAGTGAGCTGCGCGAAAATGACTACCTGTTATAAGCCATGATTCCCTTGACAAAGCATTCGTTTTTGTTTGCTTTGCAAATATATGAAATACGCTTTATTTTTACGAGGAAAAAGAGCCAAAAGGAGGAGATTGGGGTGTCGATTTTCGATTAATCTTGACTAATTTTGCTGATCGCGATTAATACTCCAATTAATTAATCGGTTAATTAATATAATTGAGTTGATTGCCCTACTACTTTTATAAATTATTTCCGATGACTTTTCCCTATACAGTAGAACGGAACGGAACAGAATGGAACGGAAATATTTCCTGGAACGGAACGGAACAAATTGAATAGTTGTGGAACGGAACGGAACAAATTGAATAGTTGTGGAACGGAACCGAAACCGGAACACTCGGGGATCAGATGAAACGGAACGGAACGCAGAACAAAAAATCAATTTCCGAAGCCCTGATCTTAATCATCGCACTTACGTGCTTCGGAAGCACGTAGCTTCCGAAGCCACGTGCTTCCGAATAAATGCTTCAAAAGTTTCTGGATTGAAGCCAGTCGGACATTCCTACTAAAGGAATTGCCAATGCAAGTCGAAGAGAGGAATTGGCGAATCGAAACCGAACAAAAGCCTTTCACATAATTCTCTCCACGCCAATTTCCAGGCGTCTGCGTGATAAATGAATGGAAAAAGACTTGGCAAGGGAGACCCAGCCGCCCAGCCAGACTGCGTCCGCTGCCCCAGTTCATCTCGATCGGCTTGGTTTTTCTCAGAGCGATGGGATCTCATCCTGTGAAGGCAGGATCTCATCCTGTGAAGGCAGGATCTCATCCTGTGAAGGCAGGATCTCATCCCGTGAAGGCAGGATCGCATCCTGAGAAGGCAGGATCGCATCCTGAGAAGGCAGGATCGCATCCTGAGAATAGAGGATTTCTCACTCTGCACGGATAAAAAAATTGCCATTTCACTGTCTAAATTTCCATCATTAATATATATTTCGTATAAATAGGTATTCCTATATGATGAAGGGAGCTATATTCCTCAAAAGTAAAGCCCCCTAATTAAGTCGTAGACAGCGTCATTGCGTACTATACAAGGGAACTCCTTAAACGTTTACCGTATTTACTCCAGTATATTGCGCCACCGTGTATAAGACGCACCCCCACTTTTGATGTCCCATTTCGTGTAAAAAAAAAGATTCCTCGTGTATAAGGCCATATTTCGTAGCGAGAAGGACGTCCTCAGGGACAAGGGGGATGGGAAAGGGAAAAACCGGTCATCCGATCGGTCCAGCCTCGTTTCCTTTTCACTTTCCTGACCTTGTGTGACAGGGGGCACATTTCAGTCTCATTGTATCAGTCTCTCCGACACATTTCATTATCCGTGAAAATGGGCAACGAACGGCGAAGGTTTTTGCTGGTGAAAAACTCAAAGTGATTCAAGAAGCGAAGGAGTTTGGCATCCGCCCAATAGGTCGAAAGTACGACGTCAGGGAAATTTGCATACGGAAGTGGATCAAGGCGGAGACGAAGTTGGGCGGGGCGCGAAAGACTCGCATGGCCTTCCGTGGGAAAAAGGAATCGTTTCCGGAAATTGAAAAGGAAGTGGCCGAATATGTCAAAGAGCGAGTCCGTACTTCTGTAATAAAATCCTCGGTGAAGCATACCGTGTAAACATATCGCTTCGTTCCTAAGCACATCGAAGTCTTCATTTGGGCCCTTTGTCGATTTTAGGTCTCGAAAGGATTATCTATGTGTAACCATAGAGATGATCCAGACGCGAGCCCGCGCAATTGCAAGGGCGAAAGGGATATCGCATTCAGAATTCAAAGCTTCACGAGGATGGACCAGGACCACGCAATTCATGAAGCGGGCTGGATTTTCCCTTCGCCGGAAAACTTCAGTGGCGCAAAAATTTCCAAGAGACATGGAGAAGAAGATCTTAGAATTCCAAAGAAGCATCGAGAAAGTACCATCAGCATCTCATGTCTCAAATCGGGAATGCCGATGAGACCGGGGTCTGGTTTGATACGCCATATGATCGAACCGTTAATGACAAGGGAATGAGAGAAGTCAGCATTAAAACGAGCGGCGGAGAGAAGGAGAAGTGCAATGCGATGTTAAGTTGTCTTGCTGATGGTACAAAGCTTCCTCCCTTCGTCTTTTTCAAGCGGCAATCCCTCCCGGTTCGCATGACCTTCCCTAAAGGGGTTCACGTCCGATGTCAACCGAGAGGTTGGATGACTGAAAGTCTCACGATTGACTGGATGGGAACTGTTTGGGAGAATCGCCCAGGAGCCATTCTCGCTCAAGCGAACGGTGAATTGCGAAGCCTCCTTGTCCTTGACAGCTTCTGTGGACATACCACTGAATCTGTGAAGGAAAAGTTGCGAAAGGGAAAGACAGAGATGGTGGAAGTCCCAGGAGGCCTAACAAGCGTTCTCCAACCACTCGATGTGAGCTCGAATCGCCCTTTCAAAGTCGTGAATGCAGCTAACGATTTACTTAAAGCTTAGCTCTTATAACGGTTACACTGAGGCTGCCCCTTGCAGAGGAAGCCGACTCTCACACAGTTATGCGAGTTTATTCAACGCGCGTGGAGTATGGTTGATCCTGAAACAGTGAGAAAGAGTTTCAAAACGTGTGGAATATCGAATTCACTCGATGGAACTGAAGACGATTGTCTCTAGGAAGACCTTTCCTCAGAGGATGAGTGCTCCTCGAATCAAACTTCCTCCCCAGATATCTCAAATTCTGACTCCGATACTGAATGAAGTGGAGAAATAGCGTAGCCATCCGGACAGTTTGCATGTTATTTTTATAATTTCACTGTTCTGACTGCCTATTGATACTGTTTCCGTCTAAATAAATGACCAATGAGTTATAGGTACGTTGAAAAAATGTTTTCGGAAAAAAAATTTTTTCCCCCGAGTATAAGACGCACCCCCTCATCGATCGCAGGAAAATATGTTTAAAAAATGCGCCTTATACACGAGTAAATACGGTACATTAAAAAAAAGACTTCCCTCCGATAATCTACGCTAAGGGGCATATTTCAAAAGGGGGAATTTTCTTATACTCAGCCATCAAATAGGTACTTCTGAGGAAAGTTTAAATTTTCTGTCTCTGTTTCGTTGGATCAAAAGAAAAATCAGGAAAGTGGGATTCCAAAAAAAAGGGCCTGATGGGTTTTTATGAAAATTTTACTTATGAAATGTAGACTCAGGGAACTCCATGCCGCCCAGATTCAGCCTTCTAAGTTTCTTCTTTTTACTGGTGGTAAAAACTGTATTTGGAAAAGCGACCCACCCAAAAGCTGTGCTCAAAGGAGACACGACAAAAGGTGAATTTTTCCTGAACTCAGCATGCGAATGGCTACTGTTAGTCAGTCATGTTCTCACGATCCTCTATATGTAGGTTGGTCCAAAAGGCTCCATACATAGGGAAAATTGACACTTTTTTTTAGCAAATGTAATTTTATTCACCAATTATTAATTTATTGCGTTCATGTGGGGTTCCATGCATTGAGATGGTCTGAAGGGGAAATATTCCATACGGTAAAAATATTTCATCCTTTAAGAAACCGCGCATGCCCTGTACCAAAGGGAATGGGTGCCAAATGGCAGAAATTCCCTTTGGTCAAGCCTAGAGAGCGTACATAGCGAAGGAAGTCAGTGCCATTTGGAACATTTTTCCTTTGGTCCAGTTTCGATCCTGGTTAATTTCAGACAATCTGTCTCTTTTCCGTCTTCCTTCGGAGATATCTCAAAGAGTGTACCAGAGAAGCCCAAAGACTTTAGAGGAGCTTAAATCATATATTAAGCATGTAATATTCCTTATTTCAAGCGATATCCTCATGTGTGGTGCCAAACTTTGAATGAAATTGCCCAAGATTGTCGAAGTTAAACTCAAACACATTGAACACATCGTAATATACTGTAAATGGCTTGATATACTGATATGAATGGTATTTGAATGAGATATTTATGCCTCATCGTTCAGGTGAAATAAATCAATAAACTTGGTAGGAACATTTTGGGCCACCCTGTACATGAGTAGCTATTTGGAACCTGAATACGGAAATATTCAGACTTTGCAGGAAAATGCCTTTGGGGCACAAATTAGTAGAGAGTTCTTTCAACTTTTTCCTGCAATGGAAAGAATGAACACAGGAAGCTGAAACTTGACATGGACGTGTCTACTGAGACTGTGAGGTAATGACAAATGCCAAGTTTCATGTGCATGCCCCTGGGGCATATTTTTCGGCGAGTCATGTTTAAAAAAAAGTTATTTGAAACTTTAATGTTAAAGTTCTAATTCTTTTTCAAAGATTCGGAAATGAATTTTAAAATTAAAATTTGAAGCCACACTGATTTTGAGGACGATGACTACTATTGGGTTGATGCAAACGTATTTTCGTTTTTTGAAAAGGTGTTCCCTTGTTTACATGAATTGTTAAAAGCATGTTGTTATTGTACTAAAAGATACTACACTTGGTAGCCTACTCCACATCCTCGTTCTCTTGTCTGCTCAGTTCATAGTAGAGATAATGGCATCTGAGAACCAGCATGTTCGTGACTGTATTCCTTACTAGCATCAGCTTGGACACTCAGCCAGCGAAGCAATGCGAAATATTTGCCACGCAGTTGGAGCAGGGGCTGTGTCCACTCGAGTATGCCAGAATTGGTTTGAACGGTTCACGTTGAGAGACACCAGTCTCGAAGATAGACTGAGGTCAAGCCGACCATCAGTGCTGCATCCGGAGGAATTGCTCTCCCTAGTAGAATCCGGCACTCGTCAGACCACTCGCTGCCTAGCAAGTACTCTGGGGTGAAACCAAAGCACCATCCTTCGCCAGCTTCATTCGCTTGGAAAAGTGAGCAGACTTGGATCTTGGGTACCTCACTCTCTTATCCAAGGCGAACTTGACGTGCGCTCTGAGGTTTGCGCGAATCTCGTCAAGTTTAGGGCGGCGAAGCTAACCGATCTGTTACACGAGTGACCCCTACTTTTCACCCAACACATACAGTTGGTATGCGTTCGCAGTCACCTAGTCGTTTCGTTTCGGCCTAGGTCTCGGCTTTGTTGATTTTCACCCCAAGAAAGTCATGTTGCACTTTGATTCGATGTTTATGGAGTTATCTATTTTTAGCTGCTGCCGGACAGGGCCACCATCACCGCTGCCTTGTACTGCGATCGACTGGAGAGACTCGCGGTCAAACTCAAAGAACAGCGCCCAGGACGCAAGAAGGTATACTATCTTAATGACAATTCACGGCCACACACCTCCAAGCAGACTAGGCAGAAGATTCTTGAGTTAGGATGGGAGCTGCTACCCCACCCAAAGTACTCCCAAGATGATGATTATAACATTCATTGATGTTGTTATTGAATAAAAAAAAATTATTGCGAAATAGAAGTAACAAAAAACGAAAAGACTTTTGCATCAACCCAATAGAACATGATTTGATCAGAGGTGAGTTTCATAGTTTGATATGTGGTGACCCAGAAACATGATCGTTATCCCAGTGAAAGTCGATTTGTTTCGGAATTCATCTCAAGAACTTCATTTTTCTTAGCGTTCTTGCCGGCTGAATCGCTTCTCTCTATTTCGAAATCGCTTCGGTTTAGGAAAAATTCTGCCTAAGCAAGATTTATAGTCAAGGGTCAGTGGCATTATTTGTTTTGGCCTTTTCACCACATTTAAGTAAAAGTACGCAAAGGATAATACCTCCATCATGCACCTCTCCTTCTATCAGACGCCGTCCTTCTCCCACCTCTTGACAATCACATGCTTGACGAAATATCTCTTTCAGGTAAGATTTGAAGCATAGATTCCACCCTGACCGGTGGAAGGAACATTGAAGTTGTATGCTATCAATTTCGTTTCTTACTCTTCCATCCATCCTCAATCTCACCTCGCCCGGGGGGTCAGGCAACGTCCCGTCTCTCTCAAATATCTCCAAAATGGCTCGTCTCCTGAAGCATCCCTTCCAGGCAAGTCTTGTAGCTCAGAGTCCATTATTGTCTGCGACATGCATTTCGAAACCGAACGTTCATAATCACTAGAGGAAAGATCAAACTTCTCCGAGAAGTTTCAGAACACTACAAAAACTCGGAACCGTCGTATTTTGCATAACATAGACATAGGGACCTTTTTGGTGCAGGGAATTGGTAACTGATTACAGCTGCGATAAAGGAATGAAATCAGAGAAATAAAACAAATTTAATGTCGTTCAATTCGAGAGACACTGTGACTTCGTCCATTTCACTCAATCATGACTTATATATGGCAACGTTTTGGCATGCAACCAGCCATGAAGACATTTGGTCTTTCTCGTGAGAATCTTGAAATTTGGCGACGTACTGGGAACGAGTAAAGCCCCAAGAAAAAGGCGAAATAATGCTGTCCGATACAGGACGGCTGTGCCAGGGCTTCCCGCTATAGCAGGTAAGTGGGAGCATGTACAGTTCCAACCTAGGCCAGCCTCTCCCTGGCCTAAGCTGCTTCTAATCCATGGGAGAGGAATGGAGGATTTAAGGGGAAAGGATAGTCTCGCTGTGCAGTGAACGGAGTGAGACTTGAGGCCAGAGAGGTGGCCTGAATACTACGTAGCAAATAATGCAGCAATGCCAGATATTATTTCACGCTCTACTCCTTCCACTCCGATGAAATTAGAATCTTCCAAAGCTAGTTGAATATATTCAAGTATTAAACATTTCCCTATCAAATTCAGACTTATCTCACACTTTAATTCGAAGAGCCCGAGAGTTGTGGTGGTGGTGGTGGATGTCACCCCAGCTCGCGAGGCCTACAAGGCTATATCACTTCATGCCAAAGGCTAGGCCATCCACCTCTCAAAGCACCTGCTCTTTCAGGCTATGTTATTCTAGGCAATAAGTTTGGCCATCCAACACTTTTAGCGCCAGGTCCATCGAGCTATATCAGTCTGAGCCATATGCTTCATACATAGCTGTGTCAAAGGGTGGTAATAACTGAATGCGTGTCACGTTTTATTTCTCTACCGTTGGGTCAGGCATGGCGGTTCGGGACATCGCTTCCATGCAATGGTTTTCTGTTTGCGTTTCATATCATGGTCGACTTCTTTGAGTTCTGACGATTGATGAAATCAAAATAATAACAAATTCTCTGTTTCATCCGTCGCGCAACCGGGCCGCTGTTCCCATCAAAATGGTAGCGATATTTGCGATCTGAAATTGAACATTAAAAAAATGTTGAAAGAGGTCCCATAAGACGGCGATGAGGCAGTCGCTGCATATAAAAAACGATTGGCGCTGGCGGGGAAACTACGTTTGCCACTGCAGTTGCGGTGCGAAGTGCCTAAATCGTTTCTTTAGGAGGTGCTAGCCATAATGGCTAGAATGACTGATGAACAATACCCAGTTGCACATAGGGAGCGTAAGGCTGAACAGCAAGAGGCAGCGAATGCTGAGCTCAGGAATAGGAGAGCCATGCAACATGCTGGGCAACTTGATGCAAGGAACGCAGCGATCAGGTGTCGAAAGCCGTTGGGCAGCCGAGAATTGAATCCGGATCTCTTGCTTGCCAGTCAGATGTGCTACCATTACACCACGGAACTCGGGACATTTTGTCAGGCCTCTCCATGTCATCTCAAATCACTAAAGTCGTTTGCGCAGCGAGCACTGTCAGGCTGTACATTTTGCTGTAGGGAGGGGAGATTTGTTTCACATTGCAGCCAGAACGGAAAAGTGCGTCTACTGCAACTCACACTTAACGCTCCCACTGTTGTTCACTGGTGCCAATGTAAAGGCGAGAAATTATTCGTTAGTATTCTGCTGCACATGGGCTAAGTTTCCTCTGTGCCATAGTCGAACATGTACTTGGAAATGGCCCGTACTGTTTCAGAATCAGTGGTACCTGTACCATAAGCTAATACTAATAATCTATGAGTTAATCGATGATGCAAGAGTATTAAGCGTGCTGCGAAGTAGTTGTGGCAGTAGCTATCACCGCAACGCGCGAGGCCTACGAGGCTAGATCGTTTTAGGCCATACGCTAGGCCATCCACGACTCAAAGGGCCAGGTTCATTAGGCTATGCCATTCTTGGCCATGGGCTAGACCATCCACCCCTCAAAGCGCCAGGTCCATGGGGCTATGCTATACTATGCCAAAGGCCTGGCCTTCCAACGCACTTATAGCACGATGGACCTGGCGCTATCAGTGTGAGCCATAGGCCTCATACTTAGTAGCACCCTTTGCTGGACAGAGCTAACCGAATGCGTGTCACGTTTTCACTGATCGACTGCACCTTCATTTGAATACAATCTGTGCTGAGGTGTTTTCTTTCTGTATTTATTTTTTTCCGTTCGGTCAGATGTGGCGGTCCGCGCCATCGTTTCCATGCAATAGTTTTCTGTTTGCGTTTCATGTCATGGCCGATTTATTAATACTTGATTTCTCATGATTGATGAAGTCAAAGTAATAGTCTAAAAAGGCTCTGCTTCATATTTCGCGCAAGTCAGATGCATTTTCCATCAAAATGGTGGCAAATTTTGTTTGGTGAGGTTGAACACGAAGAAGAAATGTTGAAGATCACACATGACAGCGATGAGGCAGTTGTTACTTGTAAAAAAAACGGTTGGTGCTGGCGCAGAAACAATGTTTGTCACTGCAGTTGCTGTGCGGAGTGCCTAAATCGGTGCTAGCCGTAATGGTTAAAATCAGTGATGAACAGTAACAGTACCGACTTTGTAAGGCATTTGGAACATGTCAAAATGTTTCCCGAATGCCTCTTTAGTGAATTCATTAGAATCACTTTTGGAAATGAATCCTACATTTTCCATTCCCAGTAGAAATGGAATGCTTCCAAGTTCTTTCCTCTTGGAAGACTCACTGGTGCACTTCCCACATTTAGGACTTTCACAGGTATGATTCCCTGCCTTACGGAAGCCAGTACAGCAGCAACTAAAACACCTTCTATACCAGAATTGAAAGGAGAAAATATAACTTCCTGCCCTTCGTGGGACAGATCGAACTGGACCGGGTCAGATGCGAACTGTATCATCACATTAGTGACAATCTCTGAGCGAGGGAGAATTGCAATCTTTTTATCCAACCTCGCTAAGGCCTTCTTCCTCTGAAATATATTTGCTGGGTCCTTCCTGACCTCCTCCGTTTTTAAGGAATCTTTCCCTTGTTCTCTAATTCCTTTTGGGGTGCTGGGATTTTGGTATGAAAGATCCAGTTTTACAACAGGCTTTTCCTGTATAGGCTGGACTAGAAGACACTCAAAAGAGCTGACATCCTCATTTCACCAGGAGAATGTCATGCCTTTAATAGACAGAGTGCAATCTTTGAATGAAATGACTGCCTAAGCAGCACTCAAGAAATCTCGCCCCAACAGGACATCCGCTGAGAATGTCGAGGCAATTTTTCCAATCCATACCGGCAAAGTTATGCCGGGAGCACGGTTAAGGCCAATTTCAAAGTCAAAACAGCCTATTGTTTTGATTTTATGGCCTGTAACTCCATAAAAATCTCTTTCTTCCGGACGTTTGGAGCATCTATTCAAAAATTATTCATAAACTACATCTGCTCGGACCACTGTCACTCTTGAACCCGTATCTATAAGAGCTCTACACAATAGAGTTTTTTTGTAAATAGACCATGATTAGAGGGGTGCAATCATAATTGTCGTCCTCTATCTCGGTAAATCCACTTTTCTCTGATCTCCTCCTGCGCAGCTATCTCTATTGCATTATCCAAAGTAGGACAATCTTTCCAACGAATAAAACGTGGGATATCCGAGTTTCGGGGACCCTGCTCAAACCTGATTTTCAATAAGTTTTGTAAGAAGGCAGTATCCATTTTCCCACTCACTCTCAGGAGTTTGGCTCCGATTCCTTTGATTCTGGCTCCCCAACTCCTAACGCTTTCAGTGGGCAATTGACTCATACGAGTCAGCTCCACCTGCAATGTGGAAAGGTCTTAAGGGACAGAAAATTGCTTTATGAGAGCCTTACTCAGTTCCTCCAGAGTTTTGTAGGGTGTAGTCTGCTCATTTGCTGTAATGAACTCCCTTGTTGGTCCCGTAATCTTCAGTTTAGGTGAGAGCGATTCCATCATCCCAAGCTGAAACGAGGGATTTTGTTTGCAAGATCTTATCCATAAATTCCCGAACCGTGACAGTACCTCGGATACCGGAGAATCCTGGAAGGCTCCCGATTAAACTCATACTCCCGAAAGACAGCACATTTTCTCCCTTATCTCTCTTTTCTCTGGATGATCCAGCTCCTTTGTCTCCGACTTTTTCGGCTTTTTCCATGTCAAAATTTCAACTAACAAATCATAACAGAGTCTCCTTACTGGCCGTGCCCAAAGTGAGAATATTCACAATTTGCTTAATTATTTTTTTTGGAATCCCACCGCTGCCACCAAATAGTTGCGTGGCGAGGATTGTTTTTAGCCGAGGGGTCGGCACGGAAAGCTCAGATTGAAAGAAAACCCCATTGTGGCTCATGTAAAAAGAAAGGTTTTATTACTTAATTACCTTCCATTAACGAGACTGCTCCTTACATCACATGTCCATGCCCTGAGGGCCGATGTTTTCAAGTATATTCTTTGTCCTGGTGTATTAGAGCTAGTGTGGAAAGATGAAACTTGGTACATCACTACCTATTGGGATGCTGCATGTAGAAAAATTTAGACATGGGAAGTACTGGGATGCACACATTTCAAAAGGAGGTGTTTTCATATAATTTTTTTGCATCAGTTAAACTGATGAACATGGAAAGCTGCAACTTTGAATGAATGTGACTACTGAGACAAGAAGTTCAAGAAAAATGTTCTGTCTCGATAAATCCCCTGGGGGAATTTTTCGAGGGGCGTGGTTTAAGAAAAAATTTGGTCATTGCGAAATGGACTGAAATGGAAGAGTGAAACTCGGCAAAGGTATAAGTGACATGATATGATTGAGTTGAGGGAGTATTCAACTTTCATTGTGCATCCCCTCTGGCCATAACTTTTGGTTAGGTCTGCTTTTCCAAACATGATTTTTCACCAGGGAAATGAAAAACGCATAATATTTAAACTTTGTGGCCATGTAGTTCACTGAGGATTGATACCGGTAAAAACGGTACTTTTCGGGTAAAACGCCCGAGCGCAAAAGGCGTATTTTTCCGAATTTTTTGATCCAGCAAAACGAAGGGCACTAGAAAGTTTAAACTTGGCAAAGAAGTACCTGAGGGATAACTGAGAAAAAAAAAATTATTGTATTATATAGAGATCATCGTGACTGACTGACATAAGTAGCTATTCTCTTGCTGAGTTCAAGAAAAATTATTCTTCGTTGTTGCGTGCCATAGGGGCACACCATTTTGGGGAACATATTCTCAGATTTTTCTCTTTACTTCAATGAAACAGAGACACATGGAAAGCTGAAACTTGGCAAGACCGTGGCTACTGACGCACTGAGCTCAAATGTGAGAAGTCAAAGTTCCAAAACATTTTTGTGATTCATATATCTTGGAACATAACCTTTTCAAATAATGTTTCATATCCTACCGAATCGAGCAGAAATAGAAAAGTAGCGGGCGCACGCATAACGAATGTTATGTTGATTTTAGGAAAAATTCAATTTTTGTGATGCGTCTCCCCAGAGCACAGCTTTTGGGTTTGTCGATTTTCCAAATGCATTTTTTTCAGCCGGCAAAGAGGGGAAACGTATGAGGCTGCAACTGGGTGGCATGGAGTTCCCTCAGCCTATATTTTTAAAAAATTCATTAAAACCTATTAGGGCAATTTCTCTCGTCCCATTTTGCTGAATTATTTTTTGATCCATCAAAACAAATACAGAAAATTTAAACTTCCTGCCGAACTACCTGTCTGATGGCTAGTACAGGAAAAACCCAACTTTTGAAAGTATTTCAAAATGTATTCTTCACCCTTACGAAAAGGGACACTATAAAAAATTTCAAGTAAGGCACCCGATAAATCATATAAGTAATGATTTTGAGAAGAATCAAGACTTTCGCCCCTATATGTCATATATTTCAATGGGGTCATTCTTTAAATACGTGTTTGCCATTTTGCAAGGAATAATTGAATCCAAATCCAAGGTAATGGAGCGCCCTAGGCTCGACCATTAGTCATTTAATAAATAATTGGCACTGATATTTGAGATCAATTCGCAAAAAGAAATCAGGGTTTTCCATTGAGTTCGGCTGACATTCTGCTAAACACGCAAAGCATGTGTGCAAGAAAATATACCGGGAAATTACTAACTTTCGAGTTTTTTACATTTTCCACTAAAATTAGAATAAATTATCCTTGATGTGATTGCCCAATATGTTATGGGAACGGAACAATTTTCCGCACGATTATCTCCCATTATATACCTGTAGATGTACAGGAGGAAAAGCCTCTTAAAATGGAATATGAGATGACAGGCTAATGTTAGTATTCATGGGCATTAGATCAAACATGCTAGGTGGTCGCGAAATTAAAATTGATCCCATGAACATCTTGTCAGTTAATTAATATAGTAACCAAACAACTCTGTATTTCGTGCTATAGCCCTGCAGCATGTTCCTTAAAATAGAGCAACTACTGAGATATGCCTTCAATAAACAGAGAGTAAGTCCAAGAAATGGCCGGTAACACTAGAATAAGCGTTCGAGCCGAGTTGCACATGCCTGAAACGCTCCATTTTCTTTGGATTCCCCTACCTGATTTTTGATCAGCTAATATATTGGGACGTCATAAAATTCTGCCAGGTCATACGCCTTGCAAAACCTTATTGAGACAATTATAGCATTCTGATCATCACATCAAGGATCAGAATCCACATGCCGATGGTAGTGTTGGACAGCTAATATATTGGGACGTCATAAAATTATGCCAGGTCATACGCCTTGCAAAACCTTATTGAGACAATTATAGCATTCTGATCATCACATCAAGGATCAGAATCCACATGCCGATGGTAGTGTTGGTCTAAATTAATCTAGGAATAAGGGAATTGTGTCATATAAGTACTTCAAACCAGTCACAGTAGAAATCATGTTGCTTATAAGAAACATTTAGTTATAAAGGAATTGACGATCGTGACTGAGTGACTGACACTAATTCTAACCATGTTCTGGTAAAGTTGGAAATCCGAAACTTGATACCCAAGTACACATTGGGATGCTTGGCTAGTTTAGTATACTACTATTCCGTATCACTTAATTGATTTTATTCTTTTTTTTAACTAATTCTAACCATGTTCTGGTAAAGTTGGAAATCCGAAACTTGATACCCAAGTACACATTGGGATGCTCGGCTAGTTTAGTATACTACTATTCCGTATCACTTAATTGATTTTATTCTTTTTTTTTAAAGAACAGACTGAGTGAATATTTTCATTCAAGGTTGTTGTTTCCTTCAATACATATGACACCAAATACTTCATCACCACTTTATAAAAACATCAATGTCCATAGTAATAGAGGTGTAGGGAACAGGACCATCGTAAAGGCATCTTCAAAGGCGTCGTAATAAGTAACGTCAATATAGTAAACACAATAGTAGCAAGTTTGTAATTTACTCGACGATGAAGAATGTTTTTACGATCATAACGTGAAAGCATAAAATAAACTTATGCTGGATATTCTTCGTATTTGCCGTGCATTATTACATCCGAAAACAATCCAAAAATTCATTTCCTTTGGGTAGTCATACGAGGTGTATCATGACTAAAGTACGAAACAAGTCTTCTCCTTGCCTGATTCTTATATAGTGATTTCCATAATTGTCATTTTACAGGAAAAATGGTACAGATGCCCATATTTCGGAAACCTTGCTCTTCAAATTGGGTTTTTATTAGCATCACACTTTGCATCAATGTTTTGGCTTATAGGTATTTCCTTCAAAAATGTGAAATCATGAGACCCCCTTGTCATATCCCACTTACTCGTCGTTCATGTGTCCAGAGGTCAGATGTGGCCCTTATTCCTCCTAAAACTAGGATTGATCTCGGTGACATTGTACAAGAACGAGGCTACACGACAGGGGGAGAACTTGGAGTGAAGCGAGGAGAATTCTCTTTTGAAATTCTGAAGCGATGGCCATTGTGTAAGAAATATATATTGGTAGACGTTTGGAAACATCAGGAAAACTACACCGATGGTGCCAATGTCGCTGACCAACTTCAAGAAAAAAACTACCGACATACAATGCAAGTGCTTTCCCAATGGATGGGAAAATTAGTGGTGAAACGTACCTGGACGAGTGAGGCTGTGAAAGAAATTCAAGACGATTCCCTAGACTTCATATATTTAGATGCCAGACATGATTTTTGCGGTGTTTACGAGGACCTCACCCTTTACTGGCCAAAGTTACGTTCTGGCGGAATTATGGCTGGTCATGATTACTTGGATTTGTCTCTTTTGAAAGAGAATAGTGCGTCGGATTGGCGGATGTGCTCCAATGGGACAATTGTAAATGCTGTAGTCAAAGAGGCTGTAGATCAGTTTGCCTGGGAGAACGGTCTCCAAATCATAGTGACTTGGTATGAAAAGCCATTTGCGACATGGCTCATCGAAAAGCCAGTAAGGACATGTCGGCTATAAACATTTTATTTGTATGGAATGAACGTCGGGAATGAAGGAAACATGGATTCTGTGCTAATAAAGCGGTACATATGCTTCTCCTCATTTTGGTAGGTGGTTGTGTGTGGTCATTGATCAACATATGCGCCGTGGCCAGGGCGATTTCGTGGCTTCTCGGAGACTGGCCTATCTGTGGGTCACGAAATTAGTGCATACTTAGCATGCGATTGCCCGACATGGAAGTTTCACGTACTGGTGCAATACGACGCATGGTGAAGAATCCGAATCTTTGAAGCTTCCATGCTTCTGTTTCAATGCATGAAGCTTAAGCTTAATTTTCCGTGCAATGAGTGATTATAATTTTAAGAAATTTTCCTGACACACTGAAGAATTCAAGCCATTTTTTTTATGAATTGTTTTCGTCCGATCTTGTAGATACCAAAAAATGGCGGCCTACAATACCGTGCATTGATATTCTTCATCGAAGAGTACATTCAATAATCTGAAAGCCCAGAAAAGATAACATATGTACCCTGGCGACACGTTTTGCTTTCCCCAACAAGCCAAGAAAAGAAAAACCTCTAACAACTTGATTTAGAGAGAGGGGAAACGGTGTCGCATTTGACGGAGACATGCCAGAGAGGGGAGGAGGGGGAGGAAAGGAAGGGGGATTCCAAAAGGAAGGGGTACACGTGAAACTCATTCTCTCCCTTCTCTCTCACACTTTCAATATGCATTCAAATCCCACTTACATCACTAGAGCAATGCCATTTATTCTTTGAAAGATTCCCCCCCCCAAAAAAACACAAAAAAACATGAAAGTTACAACATCTCAACATCCTCTTATCTATCATATTGGATAGACGATTGTGCCAGCTTCACCTTTGTTCTTTCGTTGACACTTCCCACTACAACACCACAGCTTCCATGGTAATCTTGCATTCTCTGCAAACTAGGTGTCGATGAAAATAAACATTGAACACTGTCACGTGAGGACACTCTTCTTCCAATGAATTTACAGTCACGTAAACCCACGCATCATCCATTAGACCAATTTGCACGTGACACAAGGTGACAACACTGCTGAAATGATCTTCCAGCAAAGACCTTGGATTTCCATATGTTTTGGAGAGTCTCAGACTCCGAATCTTTCGAAACAAAGATTGTGCAAAATGAAACTTGCACCCATGCATCACAATTCTACAATTGAGAGAGCAGAAATGAGCGCCATCTCGAAATCGCACATTACCTCCTCTGCCTTTACTCACCCCCCACCCACTGGGGTGATAAAGGGCAAATCTGTCTGAAGGTAATAGGTTGTTTAATTGGTTATTCCTCAAATGGAGTTTATTTTCCCTGAAATAGGAAAAAAAATTCATAGGAATATTTTCTCTCAGAAAGCATGACTGGACTAGTTTCATAAAATCTGTGAATGAAAATAACTTTAATAATTATTTCCAATCCCGCTGGAACTCCTTTGCAACTTTCCCTTAGACCTTTTTGCTATCCACAGTTTGAGAACCGCTGCTATAGCCTATATGGCTAGTTTGCCATTTTTTTCTACTTAAAAATAAGTAGTCCATTGAAATCAGAGAAAAACCAGTGTTTAAAATATGAATGCCGTTTTCTGCAATGCATGTACTTAAACGAATTTTGCCAGGGATGTCTATGCCCAGTCTATGAAGCAGAGGGTGCGAGTAACGGTTTCATCCGCAAAAGCTGGGTAAAGGGCAGTACTCCATTTCGCATGGCCAAGAAGTTCCAACCCTCCTGGAGGCGAGGACCCAACCCCAGGTTCCCAATCACAATACCGTGCAGGTTTTGAAGTGTATTGTCCCCTTTAGCGATCGAAATCATTTTCTTTGTACATGAAGTGCTAATCTTACTTTATTTTGATGTATTATTACTATTAAAGTCCATTTGAAATCCCAGTCCTAGCTGTTGTGAATGGCCTTCTTATGTTTTTCGGGGAATGTTTCAAAGAGCAAATGATGTGGCTCTAGTGATATAAGTGGGTCTTGAATGCATACTGGTAGTGTGAGATGGAAGGGAAACAATGAGTTTCGCAATGTCTCCGTACTTCTGGAATCCCCCTTCCGTCCCCCCCCCCCTCTCCTCAGGCTTGTCAGCGTCAAATGCGACACCGTTTCCCTCCCTCCAAATCAGGTTGTCAGAGGTTTTTCTTTCGAGGTCCAATTGATCTATTCTATAGTGCAGTGCTTCTCAACCGGAGTGCCGCTGTATTTTCGAAATTATAAGAAAATAAAGAAAATCCCTGTTTTATTATTCTCAAGTACGTAAACCGGCAAATTACACACTTGCGGCTTCGATGTGGCAGGTCAAAGGGGAGCTTTGGTCATTAAGTATCACAATCTTCTCACCCGAGACACGGGGAATGGAGGGCATCTCCTTGAATTTCAGGGTTACCGACTTTCCTTCGTTAAATCAGGGCATTGACTCATTACTATCCCAAAGGATCTCTCTCAGCTGGCTGAGAAGTACTGTCCTTTACCTGACAACACGTAGGAACTCTTTACCCCCGATGACATGCCGGAGGCTGGATAGACTCGTCTCTCTTTGATGTCTTGCCTTTCACTGCCTTATCCATCAAATATGTTGTCCTCGACCAAGCGTGTCTTCTGCGGTGAACAGACTAAACCACCGATGAACATTCGCGTAGTTCAGTAGCTTCTCAGTTCACGTGGCCGCGAGTGAGTAATTAAACATGCAAGAGGTACAAGTAGCGAGTGCAGTGAGCAAACATGCTTTATTCTGTGCACGTGCGTGTATTACAAGTACACAATGCCCTACAATGCCCAAATCCACAGGTCAAACGCTTCAAGGTTTGGACTGGAAGTTTTAACATGCAGGATTCTTGCCAACCAAGGATGTGCCTTTACGAAGGAAACTTGATGTTAGGCTTCAGAAAAGGGGGGCAAATACCATGAAAAAGCTAAGTTCCCCTCTCGCCTCCCTATCTTCAGGGTGTACGAGGAGGCGAGAGTTATTTCACTGCAGTGCCTCGCGCCTCTTGCTGTGCTTTGTGAGATTCACAGTTTTCATGATTGATGATTTAGGGGCGATTCGTGAGTGCGCCGCCAATTGCTACACGGGTTCCGCAAGGAACCGCATCACTGAAGTTTCCTCCGGTAGCTTCCATCACTCAATATGTAGAGTTTCAAAATTGCGAAATGACACGCTCTTTTATCACAGCATGCATCGACTTCACCCCTTTGAAAAAGCTCGGAACCACGCAAGGAAGATGACGAGTCTTCCTTCTGTGGTTCCTAGCTCGAGAATTCTGCGCATTCCCCTCTCTTCTTGTAGGATGGACATGAAGGCATCATCTTCATTCAAACCGAAGAACCGACGTTGCTTCGCAATCGAAGTCCCTTCGAAAGAAGGAACTCCTGACAGGAGCTTGCAGTAGAAAGAGTGATTGGCTGATCGTGACTATAGTGCTAAAAGTTCCCTGCCTTCTTTCGTTCGATTTGGATTGAAATGTGGAATGAGCTTTACAAAATTACATTGGCACCTTAATTTTTTCTAATTTGCTGTTTCTGTTCTGGGATTTTACTAAATTATCATTTGTATTTTTGCCACCACGAGATTCAAATGCTCTGATGCTAGGGATGACCAAAGGTCAAATGGGACCTGTAGGCTTTTTACATATTGCAATGATAGTCTCTGAAGATCATGGCGACTCCTAGCGCAACAGCGCGCGTCGTTTCCTCCGGTTTGCAGCAGGTTCACCTGCCACTAGTTAAATTAAGGGAGATTCTAACGACAGCTTGTTGGCTGAGGTCAGGTGAGATACCTAGTGGTATATGACAGTACCAAAGCTTCCCTGGATCGACTCACAGAGTGCTGCTCTTCCACTCATCCCCATGGCCCTCTGGCCAGTCCGGATTTGCCTTGTGCCGTGCTGACTGAACTGTCACATTATGAAACCTCATGCTCAGCATTCCTTGTCTAATTATTGAATAGTTTCGTCTCTCTTTTCTGTCTATTTCATGCTGCCATAGTTTACTCTGGAGTCGGGTGCATGTTTACATTTTACTTAATATTTTTCTGGATGAATACCTGGGACCCTACCCGAAAAAGTTCCAGCTGGAAATAGCAAGGTTTCCATCTTTCTGTGACCCATTTCCAGCAGGTGGTTCATGCTGTATTTCACGGAAGTCTCTGATTTTCTACTCGAAAAATGTATACTTTCTAATTGCCAATTGGAACCAGTAACGTTTCCGTCACTGAAATATACTTTCATGAAAAGTCATCACAAATCGAGTAAACCCATAAATATTTCCGGCTGGAACTTTTTTCCACCCATTTGGATGAAGTCCCCCCTTCTGTAGTAATCGAAGGATCTTCCAGGTGAAAAGAGCTTCCTGAATCCGATAGGTGGAGAGGATTTTTATGGATGATCTCAATCCTTCCACACACTCGGCATCTTGGAGGCAATGAGCGTTACTTCGTTTACCTAAGTTTTACTGGGTCTTCTGACGACGTCAGAATGGGGAAAATACTTCCCCTGACTTTTATCCGAAACTCATAGGGGAAAAGGACGGTCCTAAAAGCTGGATTTTGAGAAGAGATGAGGTTAAAATATGAAATTCGGGTGAAGTTGACATTCTGAATAATTTCGCAGGTTGTATATTTGCGAAGGGTCGGTTTAACCTTCCTCTTTTGTTCCCATTTTAGGTACACCATTTACGTTCGAGTCACCCTGACCTGATATACGTTTCCTATGGTTTGAATAGGACTTCGCTTGAGCTTTTTTGCTGCTTCGTAATTTCTTATAGCAAAAGGATCGATCTCACAAATTTTAATTGTTATTAGCTATATTTGCATACCTAATTATTGTTAACACAGAGTTAATTACAAAATGTTGCAACAAAACCTGATTTCCAAAATTGTCAATTGCGACAAACCTTTATTTGTTATTGACTTTGCAAGGCACATAAAACGTACTTGTGCCCAAATTGCAAATATTTTTTCCACGCGACGTACAGTTAATGCTTATTTTGTTGTCATATGCGGGGTATATAAATAAAAGAGAACCGGATGTACTTTTTCTCCAAAAGTACATCCGGCTCTCTTTTGGTGTATGTTGCACTCAGTCCAACATTGGAGCTCGAGTCATTGCATGGTCTAGGCAGTCGCATAGAAATGACGACGGTAGCAGAGGACGGTATGCGTGGAAAATGTTCTATTGTCTCTAGCAATGGGCAAAAGAACTGCATGCCCAATTCTGCTGAGAACAATCTTCTTTGGGAGAGCTTCGTCTAGAGCCATCCCAGATTTATTGCAGTCCACAGCGAATATGCGTTGTAGGCGGAGGTGTCCAACATATAATATACTGGCACCCAAAATAAACTTTACAAAGTAATGTAGGGCTCGCCCGAGTAGTAGAAGTTGTGGTCGCATTATATTTGTCATTAGCTGAAAAAGTCAACACCTCTTGAACATCATTAGCACGTGCTCGCTAACCTTTGAATGCTGTGCATGTGCCATCTCAGGAATACGTCTAATTAGGTTTTCTCCATGTCATATGTAAGTTCAGATTTCCATAGGCAAAAAAGGGTTGATTCCATCGTGTATTTCATACCGTCTCTGAAAAACATAAGAGATATGCTAAGGCTTATGCAGCAACAAAAGGACGGGGCGAAGAAAATGCTCCAAGAGGGTGTAATGCAGCAAGAAGTGCAACAAGATGGGCTCGTGTAGCCTAAACCAGATTGAATCCACACTTTCCCAAAACTGGCTGAACACTTACTGAGAATCAATACATTTCTCAACGGCAAGTTCTCCAGAAGCTTGTTCCAAGAAGGTTCAAGATGATGTAACTCATGTTGAAAATGCACTAGTATTGCAATCGGGTCAAATAGACCCGAGCATAACAGGAGGGGTATCACAAATATTTACGTAATGCTTTATGGAAATGAGTTCGGCTTTGAGGTCGTAAATACATTCGAAAAGTTAAGAAAAATTAAAAAAAGGAAAAAAATTCTCGATTAAATATATCAAAGTTATATCACGTTGAATGAGTGTTTCGTGTCAAATAGACCCGAACAGAATAGGAGGGTTAAGGATGTCCATGAGGAGAGGGGCATTGCAGATCATGATTAATAGGGTTAATTTTACTCTGAGTACATTCTTTTTCCAGCAAATATGCCCGAATTTAATAGTTGTCCTCACATTCTCTATGGCTGAAGCTTATGCATACTTTGTTCGGTGACTTCCTTCTTGAGGGTCATACAATCAGGCATACTTCAATCAAATCAGTTGGCAGGTGCTAATCCGCTTTGATGAAGGACTCCAGACGACAGAAGATGCTGCTGCACAAGAATTCAGGATAATCCCAGGTCGAATTTCCCCCTTGCATCTTCTGTGCTTTGTGTGTTTGTTTTTTTCCCTAGCGGGACTTTTCTATATTAGTTATATTCCAAATTGCTCAGTGACGACCGGAAGTCGATCTCGGCCAGAGTCTATGGTTACACCAGGGCTCCCCAACTTCTTCAAGCGCGACCACAAAAAATACGATCTTACCATTCAGGATCCAAAGCACGGACTGAAGTTAGACATGCTGCACCACCTATGTGCTAAAATAGCAAAGAAAAGCATGACTTAGCGATTAGGTGCCAGTTCCCAACCCCTAATATTATCTTGGCGACCCCAGGAGTAGCCATCTTCTGAACTACGTTATTGATGTTGTGTTGTAATTGGATTCGTTTGGCGAGCGGAGTAGTTTCTCTGTTTGTATGAACTTCCCATTATATAGCTGGGAATAGGATGAAGCAAAATTTCATTCAGATTTCTGAGAGTAATGATCACATCACCAAGTCGTCAAAGAAATTAGCTTGGAAAGGAAATGTTGATTAACGTCGCGATAGGCTAAGTCATGCACGTATCATACCACGTCAACGTCCTGTCAAGTGCATGGGACGCAATAGGTCGGATTATATCAAGCAATTAGAATAGATTCAAAGAAACGAATGCTTTACTCTGGATTTCGACATATTTATAGTGAACGAGAGGTATGCCAGGTATGCAGAGTTTGTAGCTTGGAGGAACGACTAGGGGAGCTTTTTCATTAGCGTGTAGGATGAGGGAAGAGAGAGAAGGAAGGAGGTGGGCGAGATACAGAGGGATGATTTAGTGGCGAGGCTAGGCTCTGGGACATCATAGGTACCCAGAGGGGTTCCTTTGATGTGCAGTCTGGCCGAGTAATGTGATGTAAGGAGCAGTCTCGTTAATGAAACAGGGCCATCTCGACGCTGCACCCCTGCAACAGGACCCAAGATCCTGGAATATTCAATGGGGTCAGGGTCTGCTTGATGCAGAATGGGATACACGCGGATCCCTCATTCCTGCGAACCAAAAGATCTCCAAGCGAAGACCCAACAACTGAGGAGGAGGAGCAGAAGGGGTCCTAGAAGGCAGCGGGTGCAGTGCTGCGTGGGCTGAGTCCGAGCAGAGGAAGCGGGGGACACTACTTGTATAGGGATTTAACTATAGGCTTTTATCCCTTTGGTGGTCTCTGCTCTTGTATTTGTGAGGTGTATTGTGTTTGTGAATTGTGAACGGAATATCGGGATCGTTAATAAGTGAAACCTTTTTTTTTATATATAAGCTACCACGGGGTTTTCTTTCTGAGCTTGCCGTGGCGAACCCTCTGCTAAAAACAATCCTCACCACGCAACAGACATAAAAATTTTCCTTTTATTGTGAACTCATCATCTCGTTAGGCACGTCCATACCAGGTTTCAGCTTTCCATGTCTCTCCGTTTTATTCAAGCAAAAATAATAATATAGATGGGGAATGAGTAACGGAAAATGGAAGGCAAGAGAAGCAAAAAAAAAGCCATAGAATGGCTAGGAATTGAATCCGCCCCTGCTGATAGACGGTCAGGTGTACTACCACTACACCCCCGAAACTGGGACATCTACCAAATTCCCTGGATGACATCCTAATCCGTCACAATATATATCTTTAAAACCTCCCCCCCAAAAAAAATGTGTACCCCCAGGGCATGGACCTTCAAAATGGGATTTTTTCTGACCTCTGCATCCCAGAAGGTTGTACACATGGTTCAAAGTCTAAAGATTGGGAAGATCTTGCATCAATATTAATCGCAGTCAGTCAGTGCTAGCAGATGTATATAATCTATGATATGTATCAAACAAACGGGAAGCCCGTTTGTTCGATGCTATGGTCGCGCCTTCGGCGCTTCATTACCTTGGATAGTGATTAATTCATTAAATTTTTGTGAAATGAGAAACACGTATTTATAGTACGTCCCCATTGAAATACGTGACTTATGGGGTCGAAATGCTTCATTTCTATTTTAAAATCTTTATTTTTATAATTTTATGTGTAAATAACTTGAAATATTTTCCAATGTGACAAGAATTTTGAAAGAGTCTAGGCTCTCAATTTTGAAAGAGAAAATGTCCTATGGGACATTTTTGTAAGAGTGGAGAATACATTTTGAAATACTTATCTCTAATAATCTACGCTAAGGGAACATATTTAAAATATAGCATTTTTATGTACTCAGCTTTCAAACAGGTACTTTTGAATGAAGTTTTAATTGTTGGTCTCTGTTTCGTTAGATAAAAACAAAGGAAAATGGGACTGAAACAAGTACCATAATGGGTTTCAGCGACAATTTTTTTCCTTTTGATATGTAGACCCAGGGAACTCCATGCCACCCAGTTTCAGCCTCATACGCTTCCGCTTTTTGCTGACGGAAAAAAAAATATTTGAAAAGCGACCCACTCAAAAGCTGTTCTCCTAGGATAAGCACTAAAAAAGTTGAATTTTTCCTTAAATCCACCTCACTTCCGTTATGCGTTCGCCAGCGACTGTTCTATTTCTGGCAGCTACTGTAGGATATGAAAAATTCTTCGAAAACGTTACGTCCACAAAAAATATGAACCCCAAAAAGCATTAGAAAATTTGATATTTGACATTTGGGCTCAGTGCGTCAACGGTCACGTTCTTACTAAGTTTCAGCTTTCCATGTGTCTCCGTTTCATTGAATCAAAGAGAATTATTTGAAAATATGTTCCCCGAAAGGTGTGCCTTCATAGCATGCATCACAAAAGTAGAACTTTTCCCATAAATGGGGGAAAAGTTCTATTTTAGCATGCGAATAGCTACTTATGTCAATCACCCAACTACTCACTATCGTAAATATATACTACTAGAGAGTTGTTTGCCCGAAGCCAAACAATCTCGCTATGGTCGAAGCCATTAATTTGGATATTAATTCATTTATTCCTTGCGGAATGGCAAAACACGTATCTAAAGTACGTTCCGATTGAAATATGTTTTATATGGGGACGAACGTCGTCATTTCTATAAAATTCATTACTTCCATTACTTCTGGAGTGCCTAACTCGAAATCTATTCATGTGTCCCTTTATGTAAGGGTGGAGAATACATTTTGAAATACTTCCCTCCAATGATCTATGCTAATGGGGCCTATATCAAGAGTAGGATTTTTCTGTATTCAGCCATCAAATATGTATTTTTTTTTAATCAGGAAAATGGAAATTTTAAAAAGTGACATGTTGGGTTTTAACGAAAAATTCGTTCCCTCTCAAATGTAGACTCAGGGAACTCAATGCTACCCAGTTTCAGACATATACGTTTTCCTTTTTTACTGTTGGTAAAAACTGTATTTGGAAAGCGACCCACCCGAAAGCTGTGCTCTGAGGAGACGCGCAACAAATGTTTTTTTGACGTTTGAGTGCGTTAACGATCAGGTTCTTGCCAAGTTTCAGCTTTTCATGTGTCTCCCAAAAGGTACATGCATAGCAAGTTTCTGATCACTCCAAACTCACTATGGTATTATAGGTATATGGTATTTTATGATATTATAGGATTATCCAAGGTAATGGAGCGACGAAGGCGCTCCATTACCTTGGATAATCCTATAATCCTACTATAATCTATGCTAAGGTCGAATTTCAAAAGTAGGATTTTTCCTGTACTCAGCCACCAAACTGGTACTTCTGAGGGAATCTTAACTTTTCTGTCTTTGATTTTTTGAATAAAAAAAAATGAAGAAAATGACATTGAAGAAAGTGCTCTGATGAGTTTTAAAGAAATTTTTAAAATTATTTTGAAATCAGACTCAGGGGACTCCATGCCACCCAGTTTCATTCTGATTAGTTTCCCCTTTTTACTGGCGGAAAAAAAGTATTTGGAAAAGCGACTCACCCAAAACCCATGCTCTGAGGAGAAGCACAAATAAAATTGAATTTTTCCTTAAATCAACATCAAGTCCGGCTATTTTTCTATTTCTGCCCGATAATGTTGGATATGAAAAATTCATTGAAAACGTTATGTTCCCAATAAATATGAACCCCAAGTTTGACGTTTGATAGTTGAGCTCAGTGCGATAATGGTCACGTTTTTGCCAATTTTCAGCATTCCATGTGTCCCCATTGGATTGAAGCAAACCCGTGTGGCACAGCAACGTTGAATAAACGTTGAATATACGACCTGGAGACGTTGAGTAAACGTCGAGAGTACACGTAGACTCGACATGGAAATGGGAATATCATCTACGTAGAATATAGGTAGATTAGTCAACGTTGAGTAAACGTTGAGAATATACGTAGACTCCACGTAGAAATGGGAATATGTTCTACATGGATAAAACGTAGATTTGTACAACTGGCATAAAGATTGGCATTTTTGGCGTCAACGGATAGAAATTATTCGAGAAGCGGTAATACTCCATCCAATCATGCGCGGAAAAGGAACATTTTATGACTCCGCATTGAACGACTGTCAAATTTTTTTCCAGAGCAACTTGATGCATGAAACTTTCAGGAAGTAAATTTTATGGTGTTTCCAATGTGAGACGCAAACATCACAAGCCTAGATCATCCACAGCGAGTTTTGTTAAGCGGGCGCGTCTTCTTGGGGCCGCCCGGTATTTTTCCCTCCAGAGCTTAGGTTCCAAATTTACCTGGGTATCTGCCGTCCTTCATTCTTCTTCTAAGCATAGTTCCATGCTCCCATCAAATGCCTCAAGCAGACTCCCATCCAGGCTGGCTCTGAAAAGTGGCATTCATACAGTAAGTTGCATGAATCCGGAAATACTTGGATTAGGGCTGCAATTGTAAGATTCAAGCCTAAAATGTTCCATCTTCCAATTCCTCAATTTTTCAGTCAACCCCGTCTTCTTATGCAGTATGGTGGTCCAATTAATATTACTTCCCGCCATTTAATTATCCCTTTCATGCTTTTGGAGGGTTTCACAAATATCGAATCTTCATTCTGACTACGTTACTTCCGGAATATCAGCGCTTGACCTCTAAGACTAAATATTAAACACTTTTATAGTCATGCTATGTCCTAGTTTCGCTCTCCTATTTGTCGAGAACAATTGTATTTGTAAAAGTGGAAATATAAGTATTTACATTTATTTTAAAGAATGGGTTCACAATTGTGAACCCATTCACATATTGTGTAATTTCGCCTCTATAGAGCAGGAACCGTCGCAATATATAGGGTGTCCATAAAAAAAATTACACTTGTGAATTTATTTGAGACTATGTAATGACTCACTGGGTGTCGGATTCTATCGTGTGATGCGCCTCTATCCTCCTCTCCGGAGACATGCTGTCAGGCGATCCTATGAGATCTTGGGCTCTGTTCGACTCGGATGGAATCCCTGATGTCCGTCCCCTCGTACGATCTTCGAACTCCAGATTAACAAGAGAGACGATCTTTGAAGCAGAGGGAAGTTCCCATGACCCTGTGTTAGAATTTTTGAATAAAAAATTCCAGCTTAGAACACCAGACGTATGTACCATACATTTTCAGTGTTGACTGTACTGCCAAGGAATAATTTATTGGCTTTTTTTGTTATCGAGGCTTTTTGGCATGTAAGAAAGGATGCTTTGTCGCTTGCTGTATAATGCTGAAACATCACAGAAACACCTAAAGTCACTCCTGCAACCCAACCTACAATTAATAGATCCTGCAACAAAAGTTCTGGAATTATAGTTCTGGGACTGATTGATATTAACTAGCAAGGGCCCAATAGATAATAGCAACTATTAAATATCGTTCATTCATTGTAAGTGTAATGAATCAACTAATTTTGTGCTGGGATCGCATTGTTATATAATGCTAATGCTGAGATAACTATTTGATAACTATATCTAGAACCAGAGCGATAGCTATAGCAGATGGGTTAAGATCTGATCATTTCTTGAGTGGTGTTTGCAAAAACTGTTCATATTCATCCTTTGGGCCTTTAATGATAACTCCACTTGTAGGCGGCTCTGACGTGATCGTATATTATTCCTTATCACTAACAGAACGCCAGCGTGTTCGAGGTTAAAATGACTCCTTAGACTCCTTGTAGTAATATACTGAATTTATTATATAATTACTGTTAGTCGCTGACAACCAGGATAGGATGAGGACAATGTTGACAAGAATCAGAAATGGGATATTGAAGCCGTATTCGAACTTCTATTGCGTACAAAAGTGACTGAATAAGAGATACAAAATATCCTATACCTGTGTGTTTATTAACGTGGGGTGGGTCGATGTCCTACACTCACTCTCAACTCTCGACTCGATGTTTTTCCTCTCCGCTCACATACACCGCAACTCACATCATCCGCCAACTCACTCTTTTATTGCTCGCGCAGTCTTTTATAACTCTTTCTTCGGGACATGCACGAAAGCACATCCGTCAGACCCGAATATCAAGGTGTTTCGTAAAGGGTACCTCCTACATTTCCCCCCATGCTAAGCCCTTTTCCGGGGGTTCCGCAGGATTGAAATTCTGCAGCCTACGTAACATATTTGGAATTCTATCCTGGATACATTATTTATATCTTGAATCTGAGGATAGGCACATCAAGAAACATAAGTACAAAGAGCATAACCGACCTATCCCTATTTCATAGTGGTTATAAGTCCACTAAGGGCTTATATGAAAACAATATTAGCACACATTTACACATTGAAGTTCTACACACGCACTACATATTCAATTTAGTTGAATTAACATGTGGGCCATTTGATAATATGTCAATTTGGAGCAATGCTCTCAGTTCAATGTCTGGTGATCCCAGAGTTGGTCATCCAAGGCTTCCTGTCTTGTCAAGATTTCCTCACAGTTGTTGCATTCATCTGTTTCCCGCCATGTCAGGTTGTCCGATTATGTGTCATCCTCTACTCCTCAGCAACTCATCCGTAATGTAACCGTCACCTGCATGTAGAAAGTACTTCAGTCCTTTTCGCTTAGACTAGAAACACGCGATAATGCAATTAAATTGGTCACCCAGGTTGGACAGAACACAAAAACCTGTGTTCTCATTTAAAATATTTATTCATAAAATAAATGGGAACTCTTTCGGGTTTAAATGGACATCTCGTTGCAATATTGCACGCCTCCACTGTCTCCTTTTTATTATTTACTTCGAACTGCTCAATCGTAATTGGTAAATCTGTGCCATCGTGTCGAACCTGTCTCCTCTCTTGGGCAACAATATGGTCACTGAAAACTCATAGGTTCATTCCCACAAACCAAGGAATATATTGCTTGTGATATCAGGAATACATATTGATAACGCATAAGGCATACACATCGACATATATGGACAACAATGAACGACTTGGCATGTCAACATCTTAGCCCACCAGGTTCGAAGGCGAGGGCGCAGCGATGTCTTCAGAAAATGCAAGGCTAATAAATTATTGTATTTAAAAGATAGTTCACCACAATGGTCAAATGTGGAGACTCGAGCGGGTGACGATCTTTGTGAATCCGACTCACTTTTAAAATATTCTTAATTATTTCATGTTCCTTTACCATTTAAGAATTTTTTTTTTAAAGATCCAGCCTGTGTGACTTCTAATTGAAAACAAATGAGTAGCTTCTCTCTTTTATATGGCCTTCTTAAGAGAAAAATATAAATAAAATAAAAAAACGAGAGAAAAAGAATATGTATGGCACCATGACGAGGCACGATTTTCTTGCTCCGCTATTCCCTTCCACCGCAAAATCGTGCTAAACTCAGAAGTACAGCAGGACGTCTGGTGGAGATAAGCAGTTTGTGAAATAAAGGCACCTGGACAGCAGTCATGAGAGCGGGAGTGAGGGACCAATCCGTTCCCCAAGCTCAAGCATCCAGCGTCCCGGAAGAAAAGGTACATGGTTATGTCAGGAGCAAACCTGGAAATACTGGAACCAGGATCAAGGAATCTCGTAAGCAAAGAAAAAAAAAATATATATATATATATATTACCAACTGAATTTTCACTGAGTCGTTTTCATAGCTACACCTCATGGGAATTTTGCCAAAGTCGACAAGGAATATGGACGTCGTTCAATGATGAGGTTATTATTTTATGTATACATGTATTTTCTTTTTTTTTTGATTGGGTAATAGAACTCAACTACGCCAAGGGACCTGCGCCTCCATGTCAGAGGAAAGCTCAGTGATTTGTATAGGGTGCAACGTGTTGTTTCTTTGCGGTAACTGAACCGTATAACCACTATGAAAAGGCCGTAATATGACTATTCCTCCGTGACCTCCACCTTTTGTAGATAATATAAGCTAAGCCCAACAAGAAGATAAAGGATAAGACAATTACAATTGTGAGGATATATGGGCTATGGGTGTGATAATGGTCTGAAAGGCGTGTCAACATATCGGTTCCTTCTTGCTGTTCCTCTTGAAAACGTTGTATTAAGGCCTTTACGGTTTGATCTTTGGCTTCTGCATCGAACCAAGATTGTTTGGCACGGGCCATTTCCTTTTGCACCTGCACGCGCCGAGACTGAAAAGTAATGAAGCTTCGACGGATTTGTTCCTCATCTTCTTCAGTGATGAGGTTGAGGGTGGGAATAACAATCATGGAGATATTTTCAAATCTTGATGTAGTTCCGATTGGACCTTCCACGTTTGCTCGTAAGGAAAATGCGTTATGACGCAAAGTGCAACCTTCCCGTAAAGTAAGAATACCCTGTTCAGCTATTTTGAGCTTTTGTAAGTTTTGGTGGGGACAACTCACATCATTTTTTCAAGTTTTATTATAATTTATTTGGAAGATTTCTAAGTTCCCTTCCTAAATCCAAATCCTTCCCTTACCAATCTTCTTTCTCTCCGATTTCCTCTTTTGATCCCCAAGACTCCTTTCTACGGCGCTCGGCAAATGAACGCCACATGTATTCAAGTTCAGGTTCTGTCATGATCGCCCTCAAATCCTTAGTTACAGGTTCCCTAGAGCGGAGAGGTATCGGTGTGTATCTTGTTGCACCAGCGGGAGTGTATCTTCTTCCCTTTGTAAATGTAGAGGTATATGTTCGGTTTCATCACTTTCCCTCTGCGCCGAACCTCGCCGCGAAAAGATATTGGACAGTCTCCGTCTAATTTGTCCCAATCCCCCTAAAGGTTGATCGTGCCGTTGGGGTGTCTCCTGGCGTAATACATCAGTATAACTAGCTTCATTCATCGCGGCAGGGTAAGACCTGAATTCAGTTGGACTTTCCCACAAGTGAGGTACTAATATGGAGATCTCAAGCCCTCTTTCACCGTATCGCGCCCCCGACCTATGAATTCTAGTTGGCACTTCAGATTCCCTCTCTACTACGGACCTAGTAAACCCCCTGTGGACAGGAGTTTGAGCGGGTGCTGGCATTTCAGCCGTCGGCGGTATCGACAGAATACTTCCTCCGACTGGTAGTGGTATCGCGAACGGGAACGCCTCCTGACTGAAATTGGTGAGGTCAAGCGTACCTGTTCTTGGGTTCCACATTTCCAACCCACGTGAGGGTCCTATCTTCTCTACCTCGTTCTCTGGAGGTTTTACCGTCTTCTCATCTGGTCTAGCATAAAGGCCCTGAGGTTTAACATAAGGGGCGGCCTTATTTATGTGGATCCTTCGAGTACCCAATCCCGATCCTATCTCTTCTACTTCTAAATTTGCCGGTGGGTATTTTCGAATTATTCGATATGGACCAACATATTTCGGTAGGAACTTTGCGGTTTGTCCAGGTTTGGGCGGTTTTTCATTTTTAATCAAAACCCAATCTCCCGCTTCGAACGTGGATTCACTGACTTTATTCTTCTGATTATAATATTTTTGCCTTTGTTCTGCTTGATGTTGTAACTGCTCTCTCGCGTGTACATATGACTCTTTTAAGTCCTCCTGCATTTGCTCTGTCCAAGATAGGTTTTCTTTATATCTGGGTGGAGATGGTGCCAACAACGCATCCTCGGGTAGACGCATCTCTCTACCGTACAGGAGATAAAACTGGGTTTGACCGGTACTCTTATGTAATGTTGACCGGTAGGCCATCAGAATCATGGGAAGATATCTCTCCCATTCGTCCTGTTTTTCGTGGATGAACTTTGCCAGAGATTCTTTCAAAGTACGGTGATCCCGTTCCACCGTACCATTTGACTGAGGGGTATAGGCACTGGTATAAATCCTTTTCACATGACATGAAGAGCACAATTCCCGAAATATTTCTGAGGTGAAATTCGCACCTAAGTCTGTCGTGAGATATTTTGGTGTTCCGTGCCTCGCAATGAAATGTATAAATGTGGAGGCAACCGTAGATGCCATCTGGTTGGGCATTGGGAGCGCCTCATAGTAACGAGTGAGATGGTCGATCACTGATAGGATATATCGGTTGCCCTTCTGCGATACAGGTAAGGGTCCAACCACGTCTACAGAAATGGCCTCAAAAGGTTCTCTTGGGACTGTTGTCAATGTTAATGGAACAGGACGATGCTACGGATGGAACCGCATTTGTTGGCAAAAGTGGCATTGGCGTACGTGCTGGTCCACGTCTGCCTGCATTCCTGCCCAATATACCCTACTTTTCATTTTCTGGTATGACTTGTCTGCACCAAAATGTCCTGCCCACGGAGTCGTATGGAACATTTTTACGACCTCTGTTCTCAACGTTTTAGGAATGACAGCGCGATGACAGGTCCGAATTTCGTATCCAAGTTAACTTCTAGATGTAGGAAATATCGTTGGAGATACTCATCCTTCCTCTGTTCTTCGGCCAAAATAGCTTCGTCTAGGATTGGGTCATATTCTACTGCTTCTTCTGGACTTTCATCCCGTTGGATGGCTCCAATCGTCTCAGTATTTCCCTCAGCTGATGAACAATTTCTACTCGAAGCATCAACATGTGGGAGAGAGGTGCCTGAGGTATAATCAACCGAGTATTCATAGGGTGCCAGTGCCAGACTCCATCTCTGCAGTCTAGCTGACCGGCAAAGGTTGCTTCCTTCCAGAATATATTTAAGAGGGCGATGATCAGTTCTGACCCAGAAATGCTTTGGTTGCAAAAATATATGGAAGGTTTTGATCCCAAATAACACAGCCAGCCCTTCCTTTTATTCTACTTAAGGCATCGACATGTGGGAGGGAGGTGCCTGAAGTATAGTCAACCGAGTATTCATAGGGTGCCAGTGCCAGACTCCATCTCTGCAGTCTAGCTGACTGGCAAAGGTTATTCCCTTCTAGTATATATTTAATGGTGCGATGGTCAGTTCGGATCCAGAAATGCTTTGGCTGCAAAAATATATGGAAGGTTTTGATCCCAAATAACACAGCTAGCCCTTCCTTTTCCGTTACTGTATAGTTGACTTCTGCAGGCATCAACTGTCTCGAGGCATATGCAATGGGGTGTTCGGCCTTCCCGTCTGGGTCATCGAACACTTGAGATAAAACGACACCAAGTGCAAATGCACTTGCATCGGTAGTAAGAATGAATTCTCTGTCGGTATCTGGCGATTTCAGTACTGGGGGTGAAACTAAAGCTCCCTTCAATGTCTGAAATGAGCGTTCAGCTTCTTTGGTCCAGAGAAACGATTGATGTTTCTTCAGAAGCTGTGTCAGTCCTCTAGCCTTTCCTGCGAAATCCGGAATATGCCTTCAGAAGAAACTGGCAAGTCCATAGAATTGACGGACCGCCTTTTGATTAGTGGGTCGAGGATATTGCTGCACACTCGCGAGCTTCTTTGGGTCCGGACGAATCCCATCTGATGAGATTACGTGTCCCAGGTACTCACAGGATGTTCGAAAGAAATTGCATTTCTTGGGATTGAGTTTCAGATTAACTGTAGCTAATCTGTCGAACACTCGCTGCAGAAGTTCATAATGCTCCTCCTGGGTCTTGGACATCACAAGAATGTCATCCAGGTAGCATATCACCCCCGGTATGCCTCTCAGCACTTTTTCCATTACCATACAGAAAAAGGCAGGAGCAGTTCTAATCCCGAAAGGCATAACATTGAACTCGTATAGTCCAAATGTTGTGCAGAAGGCTGTTTTACGGCGATCCTCCTCTCGGATCACCAATTGATGGTACCCGGACTTCANCGACCTCTCTGATAGATTCGTTGGAAGGGTCGGCCCTCCCTCAGTGGAGATGATTGCCATGAATCGATTGTTCTTGACATCGTAGCTTCGAAGGGACAGTTTCGGGCGAAATGTCCTAACTGACCGCAGGCAAAGCAGGTTACAGGTAATCCCACATTGCCACGCGAGGAAGGCTGAGGGCATTGCCGTGCAATGTGTCCTCTCCTTCCACATGTCCAGCACTCAGCATTAAAAGCGCCTGTTCCCCCCCTTTCGTTATTCGCTTTTGTCCCTGGCATCTGCGCTATATTAAGAACCCTGACCAACCTCTCTACAATGTCTTCCGCGAGACATCCAACAGGCTCTATTTTTGGCGGATCACTCACTTTTGCTATACTGTGAGGAGTATCCTGGCATAGCTCCATATTACGTTCGGCATTACGAAATGTCGCAGAGAACAGCATGGATACTGACATTCTGGTTGACACGAGGCGATCTTGAAATCGAGTCACTTTTGTTTCTTCATCTATTGGGTAGGAAAGAAAGTCTTGCAACACTTTCTAAAACTATTTATGAAAATTTTCATTGGAATGATGGGCGGGGCTTTGCATTTGGATATGCTGGAATGTTCTCGAAGCTTCTGCCCTCGGGGTATATAAGGCGGCTTCTGCCATTAGTTGGCAGCCATGGCTCCAATCGAAAGAGCAACTCTTCGCCCCATCGTCTACTACGAGTTCCTCCAAGGACACTGCGAGAGCCGCCGCGGACATCTGCGCTGCATTCAAGGGCAACGTCGTCCACTATTCCACGGTGTCTCGATGGCTCAAACGCTTCGTATATGGCGACACGACCTTCGGAGATCGACCACGCTCAGGACGTCCATATACAGTCGATGACGAAGCCTTGCGGAACGCCTTCAACGCGAAGCCGAACGCCACCACTCCCGAATTGGCGACTACACTTGGAGTCACCCATATAACCATCGGCAACCATCGTAACGACCTCGGCTATCGGAAGGTTTACTCGACATGGGTCCCTCATCGGCTCAGCGACTCTGACAAAGCAAGCCGTGTCAGAGTCTGCGAATCACTGCTCCTTCGTCCGCACGGAAAGGACCTTCTGAAGGAAATCGTTACTGGAGATGAGAGCTGGGTCCTCGACGTCAACCATACTCGCAAGAGTCAGTGGCTTCCACGAGGAGAATTGCCGCCACATGAACCGAAACCAGGGTTCCATGAGAAGAAGGTTCTTTTCTGCTGTTGGTGTGATTCAGAAGGAATGTTGTACTATGAGCTCCTGCCCACCGGTACCACCGTGACTGCCGTCGTCTACGCTGCTCGACTTCAGAAGTTGGCTGGCGTCATTCAAAAAGAGCGTCCCAAACGCGACAAAGTTCTCCTGCATGACGACGCTCGTCCACATGTTGCGAAGATGACTCGCCAGACGATTTCGGAACTGGACTGGGAAGTTTTACCACATTCAGCGTATTCTCCGGACTTGGCCCCTTCCGACTATCACTTGTTCCGGGCCCTCATGAATCACCTGCGTGACGAGGCCTTCGACGATCGAGCACAGCTCGAAAATATTGTCGGCCGTTTCTTCGCTTCGCAATCGCCAGAGTTTTTGTCAAAGGGCATCGAGCAGTTACCCGTGCGTTGGGAGCATGTCATAGACAACAATGGTCATTACATTGTAGACTGAAATTGCATTCCAATAAATTTATAAAATTTTGAATAATTTGCGCAGTGTTGCAAGACTTTCTTTCCAACCCAATACTTTCTTTTATAATCCATGAGCATTTTATGTATCCTTGCGGTCATATTTTCTAAGTGCTCCTTTCTAATTTTTCTTGGGCGCCATGTTTGAAGGTACCCTTAGGAGAGTGGGTAATAACAGTACTCCATATTTTGTAGCCATATTCAAGTATATTTTCCCTTCAATTGTTTTTCTCTCTACATCAGCAAAAATGTTTGTGATATTTTTTCCTGAGCATGCATTTCATTTTGAGTACCTTATCTGATTCATTTATTTTCTATATATTGCATTCTGTGTAAAATTATTTACATAGAGACTGCTTCACCGTTCTCATTCCATTCTTTCGAACTAATATGATCGTTGACGCACAAAGCTAGCTCAGATGACGAGACTTTTTTTCGCAGAGAAGACAAGAACCTTCAAACCCTCCATTTTGAAATACTTTGGAATCTGGCTCTCCATTTGAGTATGAGGTGCTCCTTTTTTGCCTCTCATAGAGGAGAATTGGCCAATTGGCCCGGATCTCACTGTGAGAGGATCCAAACAACTGAGTCGCCATAGTACAAAAAGGGCCAAATGGCCGAAATGTACCAGTGAAAAACAAGTCAATAAACACTATTTGGATGCTCAGAAGGGCTAGATAAGATTCACTTGAAGCTGACCGAGATGAAAGGAGATATCCTCATGCCCAAATGATTAAAAATGTGATATTATAGCATCATACATTTTTTTATTGCATTTGAAACCACACAAAGCATTACCAATAATTTGCAAAGTGGCTAGTTGACACATATCAACCAAGCAGAAAACATTATCGGGATTATAAGTGGGACAACCTAGAGTTGTAATTTGTACCATTAACTCTCCTCCTAAAATGCGGACAAATATATATTCGACTGAACCAATGGAATTCGACACCGCGGTACAATTGCCTAAATGACATAGTTCATGTTAACATGAAACACATTCACGTTGAGGTTATTTTGCTTTCCGCGTGGTCGTGAGGAAAATGATGTGTGCATCTAAAAGACTACTCTATCGATCACCACCGGGAATCGTCTAAGAATGACGCATCACCGTCGACACGTCGCGACATACGCGACCCGATTCACGAACGATGAGAGCGTGAGAGATGGAATTCGATGTGCAATTGGTATGAATGAAATCCACTTCACTTTCCACTCCGGGACTGCGAGCGTTGAAGGTGTCCCGAGTCCCTGGAGCAAATCGGGAGTGTGAGGTCCGCCGTTCCTTTCGGGACGGCCTGGACCCACTCGGCGACGCGGAACACTCGAGCGAAGGGGTCCCAAGTCCCAAGGGGTCCCAAGTGCGCACGGATTTCATTTCTGTCTGGAAGGATCCTCCGCTTTGTTCTGTCACAGGGAGCGAGCCACTCCTCCCAGTCGACAAAGTAACACCTACTTCGAGAAAATGCTTTCCGTTCGGTCGCCTTTCGAGAGGGATTGCGATCCGAATCGCTTTTACCCACCACCCATCGTCTCGTATCGCACCTCGAAGTTCGTCGAAGAAACCGATGTTTGAACCGTGATCGATCCGGCTGCATGGAAATCTCTCGAAACGGTGACATCGATACGGCACCTAATAATTAATTACTCGCTCATTAAATTACTTCCGATATCACGATGATGAATGGCCGGCGGCAAAACGATGACGAATATGGGAAAAACGATGTCCCTTCGCGACTCGCTCGTGTTCGAACGAAGATACCGCATCACCCGTGACCGTAACCGTAGGAAAAGATGCAGGACTCACGGATGCATTCCACTCGAGCATCTGGAACCTCTCGTCTCGTCTGGAAGAGGCAGGTCGAGAACGAGATGATGATTACGACCCTTGGCGATCGACATCGGACTCGGTTTCCCCGGACGCAGAGGTGACGATCCGGTGGTCTTCCCGTCGCGGAGCAGGAGCAAAGAGTGCACGGGAGCATCCAGCTTCGAGGTCAAAGAATCCACATGGATTCTTTGTTCTTAAGAATTTCTTGAAATTTTCATTATTATGTAATTCCATTATTATGCCTCCAT